>DWQK01003058.1:0-12099 GCA_018231225.1 Noctuana stator | reverse complement strand
CAACTGCTCACAGTGACAATGATACTTCATGACGACCACGACCGCTTTGACAAGAGCGCCACGACCAAGAAGAAGAATCTTAGTCTTCATGATCTCTCTCAGATAGGACTTCTGTCATATTTGAGACTGGGCAAGAGTGCAGGATGCAGTAACCACTTGCCATCTAGTCGCCTGAAGGCTCGCTTCAAAATAATTAATTTTATTATAATATCTAGTAGATTCTTAATGACGTGCATAAGTTGCTAGAATAATATGTGCATTAGATAACAGTTGGTGCAAAATAACCGTTATGTTAATACGAGTATAATTTCGTAGTTTCGACATACTCTTGTAGCTGAGATAATTGTATTTGCAAAGTTAGGTACATGTTCTACTTGTTGCATGATAGTTATAAACTTGTTATGATACAACATTGTTAAAGGAACATACGCAGACTTAAGATGATTTATTAGACAAGTTAATGAAGTAAATATGGACATAATCAATGTACGGAAGCTATTTTATGAGATAAATACTTCATCATCATTAACCCATCACTGTCGTAGCCCTGGGCACAGGTGTCCTCTCAAATATGAGCAAGAGTTGGGCCATAGATCACCGTTGGTCAAGCTGACTATCTTAGTCCTCAGAGACGCTTCCTCTATCCTTTATTAATAAAATTAATTTCACGAATAATACGTTGGAGGTCAAAGAATTTTAAATTTAGTTATCTCTACCAAGGCTTGGGATATATTGTGTGCAACTGTTTATTTTGCATACATGAACTCGTAGGTATATTTGATTACAAACAATAATAAAATACCCTAATGATGTCCTGCATCACAATGCTAAAGTTAATACGGTCTATGAGTTGTAGAGCACTTGATATCAGGCCCGCATCGGCCGTTCGGATTTCAACCGACTTAAAAAAAAACAGGGGGTTATCAGTTCGACTATTTTTTTATGTATGTTAACTTTCTCATAACTTTCGACTGGGTGAACGGATTTTGATGATTCTTTTATTATTTGTAAGCTTGTGCTTTCCGTGTGGTCCCATTTAAAATTGTCCCAGTTCTGATATTGGTATCCATGACAAAATATACATATATATGTAACATAAAACAGCCCATTTGCTTTCAGATATTAGATTTAGAGTTAGCAAAAGAAATATACAATCTCAAACATTATTCTCTATGCAAGATTGTTTAGCAGCATCTCATCTCGGGGCTAAATAAACAAGAAATAATTGCGCTTCTGTTACCATATTTACATTTATTTATTCAGAGCGGGAGTCGCTTTGGCCGGGAGTAGTCAACAAATTAACGGAAAGCTATAATAGTTACTTTAAACTTTTGCAATGAATAACTTTTAAAGTTTTGTTTATATAACTTGCTTATAATATATATTGTTATCGATAGCTAACAGTCGTTAAACCTGGACCGAAGGGTTCTAGGAATAAAAAAAACCCTTTTTGTTAGTTTGACAGCATTCGTCACGGGTGGGCTACTAAACCGTTTCTCTAGCAGTCGGAAAGTGAGCACCGTGGTGGAGTACGCTCCATGCCTGCTCCACGCTGCTACAATGCGGATTGGTGGAGTTAGAGATAAGTACATATTTCGTCCGAATATTATTTATTAGCTAATCTTCTATGCATGATTATGTGCGCGCAATGTTTGGATTGTTAACTTATATAATAGAAACAAAGGTGTCTTGTGTATAAGACCAAAACATTAAGCGTAAACAAACACAGAGTATAATCATAGCGGTTATTTCCCTGTCTACTCCTATTTACTCAGCCAAAAGCCATTAAAATCCTCCAGTGGTTTAAAACCGGCGCTTTTGAAAATAAAGAAAGCCTTGCTAAAGCTCCGCGAGAATAAACATTTGTAATGAAGGGAATAATTTTGCTACGTTTAAAATAATATTGGTTAGAGGAGAATTCGTGAAAAATTCTTTGGTGAATATTAAGTGCCTTCTAGTAAGAGTTCTTGAAACTAACATAACTTTATTCATAACTAGTTTAAGCCCATGACTTTGATCGCGACTTTAGAATCGGACCAAAATATACAAGATTGTACCAAAAAATCACCTTGTCCCATACAAACTTTCTCCCCGTTTTCAACCCCTTAGGGGCAGAATTTCGAAAAATCGTTTCTTATAAAATGCCTACATCATACAAACAACACATCCTGCAAGTTTCAGGTCTCTACGATCAGCAGTTAAGGCTGTACGTTGATCCGTGCTTCAGCCATTCAGAACAAAGCATTTTATATGGCGTAGAAGATAGATTAGGTACAATGAGGTTACAATTTATTAAACAGCATGTCTAATAGTTAACAATAACTGATAATAAATGTTAAAAATAAATTAGTAGTCTTTTTTTATAATTTATGCCAAGCAAACAGGCATGCGGGCCACCTGATGGTAAGTGGTCACCGTCGCCTATGAACACCAGCGGAGCCACCAGTGCCTTGTTGGCTTTGAAAGAGAGCTCTTTTAGCGCCTTTTTTGAAGAACACCATAATTATCATAATCCGCCGGAAATGCCTCTGCGGGGAGATCATTCCATAATTTAGACGTCCGAAATAGTAGTTATGTATAATTTGTGACATATTAAAAAATTTGAGCACCTATAAATAAACAGAGCGAAGATCGTGACAAGATAAAGGAAAATAAATTAAATCTTCGCGAACTAGTTGGCCGCCTCAGACAGAATATAATATACCACGTAATTTACGTAATCAACGTCTAAGGCTTATAAACCAGATTTAATCTCCAGTCCATAACTAACTCTGAGCAATTTTAAGCAATTAAATTTTGCCTATAAAGACCGTTCCATCTAGATTTCTAGAATTTAGAGCTAATTCCCTTTCGTGATACTTAACTGCGAGTTCGTGTAATGGAAGTTATTCACGCGAGCTTTGCGAAGTAGAGTTTCTTAGTGTTAGACTTTGAACAAGTCACAAGAGCTTCAAAGTTATCTTATATCTTCTAGGTAAAAGTTATTTGAATAACGTCATTGCGTTTTTTTGTTGGAAAGATGAAAGAAGTGTTTAGTATTCTCTATAACCCTTAAACTCATTTTCACTATCCACTACTACATAATATCTTAAAACTTTTTCACAGATCTAAGCCCTGAATGCCAAACAAATATTATTAATATTAAACACATGTCCTGCTAATCGCATCTACATAGATTATGATCGACTGTGCACCAAAGTTAATGGCGGAATTTTCCAGATTTTATAAAAAAAATGTATAATAATTTTCTCTTAAATCCTTCCTAGAGTTTTAAGTATTAAATATCAAAGAGTTTGAAGTATAAAAAAAAAATATGTAAGTAAGCGCATAAGCGCAACAAATTATAATCATTGTGCGCAGTACGTGGGCGGTGATCCAATTTGCCGGCAGCCAAGTCCGAAAGCGAATTTTAAAACAGCAACCAACGCAGCGGTCAGCTGCTGGAATCATAACATTTATAATTCAACACGCTTTCTGTAGAAGTGCACTGGGGAGAAGTACGTCAGTACATTTAAGTACGTTCCCGTATTATATAGGTACGTAATTATACCTCGCGTAACGAAAAAAAACCGATTTCAAACATGTCGCGCACATACTTAATGCAAATTTGCAAATATGGTTTCCACAATAGCTTCCAAATAAAGAATCATCAATATCAGTTCACCCGGTCGAAAGATATAAGGTAACAGGTAACAAGCATAAAAAATACGATCGAATTAAAAACCTCTACCTTTTTGAAGTGGGTTAAAAACTGTTAAAGCGTATGTGATTGGCTAAGCCCTCAGATTTGAACCAATTTACTGTTAACATCGACATGCCCTTATCGGAAAACCTTAAACAAAGATATAGCTAAGCAATGACATAATAACACGCAATAAAAGGAACAAATGTTTACGGAAATGATTCTACCCTTCTCCGACACAAACACAGATAGAGACATTGATGGATCTTTGCTATTTCGGGAAATTCAATGTTCTCTCGTCCCGAAGGAATGAGTCAATGGAAAGTGCCTGCTTCGGATGCGGTTTTGGATTTGAAGGTTTTATATATTTTTATTAGTTATGAGTAGCAAACGAGCATGCAGGCCACCTGATGTTAAGTAGTCACTGCAACCCATGGACATCCAGATCCAACGTCAAATAGGAGAATCGTTTATCTGAGATCATACGTGAAGGCGTTGCTACTCACTAGGACTGAGATGGTCGCCTCAAATATAGCGTGTCCGGCAGCAACGCTCCCCAACCAAAACACAAGTGCTTGCTACAAGACTTGCTTCACAGTGAGTTATGAGGGCAGCGGTGGTACCTCCCCGGGCGAAGTCTGTAAGTTCTACCACCTACAGAACCTACGAACTATCATTGCAAATACGAATAACAATAACGCTTCATACTGACAGCCCCACACTAGTATTCTCCGTGTCGTGAGTGCCATGGACACACACAAAGACAATACACAAACACCCAGACCGAGAACAGAATAATAAATTCATCATTTAAATTTTTTCTCCGCCGGGTATCGAACCCGGGACCCTTCGGTAGACTGGCGTGGTAACCACTATACCAGACGGGTCGTGTAAATCGGTCGAACAAATGTTTTTCATCCATTCCAATGTCAACGAATCAGCATGTGAATAATAGAAAAAGTAATTTGTAGAGTGCATCAGTGACTGCAGTGATTTTTAGTGAGAATTGCGATTTTTTTGAAAAAACCAACACTATCGTGCTCGCGTCGCTATCAATCAGGCTATCGCAAATATTAAACATAGTATTGTATACTAGCTTTTTGGATCAGTTTTTATATATATTATCTGTTGTTTTTACCATCTCTTTTGGATGTTCAAACCCCTGTAAATCATTGCTTTAAAAGAATCGAAATAACATTGAAACAATATTTTTGTTTTAGAAAATTAAATTTTAACATTAACTTCCAGGGGCTGTAGAATTTTTTTTTTCACATACAATTTTTTTTACAAAAGTAATCTCTGAAAATTTCATAAATATAATATAATATCCAATGTGAATCATCTAATTTGCTAAACAAATATCATATTATGACGACCCTTGAGGTGTATACCATGTCAGTCCATCCTTCCGAAGGGTCGTGGGTTCGATTCCCAGCGGGGAAATACTTTAATTATGTCGTTGGCTGTTATTTGATGTACAATAGATCAGCATTTTCGTGATAGGTATACCTAAGTCACAACAATTCAGTACAGCAAATAAAAACAAATTGCAAATTGCTCTATTGTTCGCTGTGGTTTGTTTCGCCTCTCCGTTTCGACGATTAGTTACAGTCTGCTATGGAGTCTATCGGGGTTGTTTCGCCTAAAGGAGCTCTCACACTCATGTTCTACTTACTCGTTCTTTTAAACTCGTACTTACTCGTAATGCAAATTTAAAACTTGGATTTGTATTTGGAAAATGAGACCACATGGGAAGAACCAGCTTTCAAAAAAAAAAGAACCATCAAAATCGGTTCACCCAGTCGAAAGTAATAAAGTAACAAACATAAAAAAACAGTCGAACTGAGATCCTCCTCCTTTATTGAAGTCGATTGAAAAATGGTGTCGTTGAACTGAGTACCTACCTACTCGTATTATTTTACTATCAACCTGGGTTGGCTTCGAGAAAACGCCATTAGGTAAGGCGTCCTGTTACTACTCTAATTTAGGTGCATAAATAAAACCTCTTTTTTTGAAGTCGGCTTAATAAGTCCTTTTCCACGTAATAATCCAGCATCATCTAGTCATTATTACAGCCCCATTGTCTGTCCAACAGACTACAGAATACAACTACGTGGCTCCCACATGACATTCAATTGGACAATCCATCATCTACGTTAGCTAACGTAATTAATCCGGATGCTAGCCATGAATCATTCCATGAGATGTGTAGCTCTAATGGAATTATCCATTTCCGCTTCAGTGAAATGTCTCGCAATTGCCATTACGGTGACTTTTGCTAGGATTCGGGTACCTTCTGAAGGTAATAAGAAATGGCGGCAGTTACCTGGTGAGCTAGAGCCTAGCAACATCTTTGACGTTTTTTATCGTTTATGAGTAACAAACAAGCATGCAGCCAACCTGATGTTAAGTAGTCACTACAACCCATGGACCTAAACGTTCCACCTCAAATAGGAGAGAATATGTCCTATCTGAAATCATACGTGCCTCTATACGTTGCTGCTCACGAGGACTGAGAAGGTCGCCGCAAATATAGTAATGTCCGGCAGCTACCGTCCCCAAGCAAAACACGAGTGCTTGCTACAAGACTTGCTTCACGG
Source organism: Noctuana stator (assembly GCA_018231225.1). Classification (NCBI taxonomy): domain Eukaryota; kingdom Metazoa; phylum Arthropoda; class Insecta; order Lepidoptera; family Hesperiidae; genus Noctuana; species Noctuana stator. The sequence continues at coordinate 5,817 of DWQK01003058.1, read as the reverse complement.
TGGGTTATGGGGGCAGCGGTGGTACCCCCTCGGGCGAACTTTGTAAGCTACCAACTACAAAAAATCAACAAAAACAATGCTTTTGTTACCCAAGAGAACCCTCACATTTTTCAATTCAGGTCAAAACAATCCGAAAACTTTGATCAGACTAATGAAGCCGAAGTTCGGGGAGATTATTTAAGCAAAAGTAATTCAAGGAACACAAACAAAAATCCTGAAAGTCGGACGCTCAAACTTGAAGATAAACAGCGTCCGAGGTTAAGGAGGAAATCTTGTTGTTTCATAAATTTTCAATTTCATACCACCGTTGTGCCTTTTCACAGAAAATGGGGTGCGGTGCAGAACATGGGTGATGCACTATATAATGCTGTAATTATAGCACTACCCTAAACTTTCACTGTCATCCAAGTTTCACTAGCATGGAATACCATTTCCTATCTTATAAGGTATTAAGAAATTTAGAATCAATTACTTAAAAAGAAATAGATTATTAAATTAATTAATTAATAAATAACGCTTAACATTCACAGCCCCACATTAGGTGCCATGTGTCGTTGGTGCCATAGACACACACAAAGACAAATATAGAAATACCCAGACCGAGAACAGATATTTAAATTCATAATTTAATTTTCTGCCCCACCGGGGACTATTCACTAGATACTATGGAAAAGTAATTCCGAGGTCAGAATTTCCAAGCCATCGGGCGAAAGAACTTTGAGACAAAAGTGAGGCAAACGGAAGTAATAGTAAAACGTGGCTTGCACGGCCGTTTGCAAGTTCTGCGTTACTAAAAAGCTATAGATATTCACAACCAACCTCACGTAACGAAACGCTGACTCCTATCCATTGTGTCCGTACACCGAAGTAGGTAGAGAACGCTTGGAGGTGGCAACAAAACCTGAACTCGTCGGCCGGCACGCCCCGTGCCTTATATTGCGGCATAAATCCAAACAGAATACATTATTACAACTGGAGAGAAGTCCAGAAAGTGTTTTATTAGTTCACCTTTTTTTTTGAAGCAACAACAAAAACACTCAGACCAAGAACAGAAATCTTAATTCATCATTTGAATTGGATCACCGTACAAACCACTATACCACATGGGTCTAGTACCTAAAATCTGAATCTTATGCTCAACAATGGAGGCAATCAGCTTTTTTTATGGACGTAAAGTACTCGGAACATTAGGGCCTGTGGCAGACATTACTGAAGCGAGGTTGGTACGAGGGCTCATGTTTGTATACCTTTTCTAGTTTATCTATTCTTAAATATTATGTATTCTAGCAATTGCTTTTTTATGATCCACTGCTGGGCATGGGTCTCTCCCCACAACCGGTCTATTATAGGAATTGCCTTCAACACTTTTATGTCCCACTGATGGGCAGAGATCTCTCCCCCCAACCGGGCGTATATGTGGAGTATACTCCACCATGCTACCCCAATGCGGATTAATGGAGATACGGGTTAGTTGGATGCCGTCAAACCACCCAAAAAGCCTCCGACTAGGTTTAACGACTGTTATCAATCGATAACAACTAGGTCTGATGGTGTCACGTGCTCTCTGAAATTTGGAAGCGCGCATGAAGCCACTAGCGGTCACCCATCCCAGCACCGACCGCGCCCGAGGTTGCTTAACAGTGAGATCACTTGCGATCTACACTAGGAGTTTTGCGTGCTTCTATTTCTATTTAATTCTAGGAATTACTCCTTATTTAAATATGAGGTTCGAGGTGTAGTATTTAGGGTACCTAAGTTAACTATAAAAATATATTTAGTTGCCTAGTAACTGAACAGAAGGCTAATTGTATACCGACAAGTTATAAGGCTTTAGTTTCTATGACACTGCGGCAGATAAACTATTTGAAAGCGACAAAACGTGTATTATGTAGGTGCAATATAAATATATTATAATATTTAGCAGCAATGATGCTAATATATCTATCTATATATCTTAAACTATTTTCAGAATATAGGAGCAGTTTTAAAGAATAAGAATGATTTCTGAAGTGCTTCTGAACTGTGATAATTAAATTGAGATATTTCCAATTTTAATAAATTTATTTGATTTGATTTGATTTGTAATTATGAGTAAGAAATTAATATTTGTAGACATTATTATGTACCTATTAATTAAGTAATTAAAATGACTATTATTAAAATGTATGTATTGTGTATTAATTTTATTAATTAAACTTTTTGTTGGTTTCAGGTTCGTTTCCAAGCCATTCAGTGAGTCAACAAACTGCATCCGAGTATTTTTATTATTATAATTTTGAATGAATCCCATTTAATACAGTGGTAGCTCTAAATTTGAAGGCATTTTTAATAGCAGAACTAAAGGGTAGAAAATAATTAGCAATATTTAATGACAGTGACATGCACAGTGTAACCGAGGGGAGGCCCATGTAGAGTTTCAAATGTCCAAATGCTGATGGATGAATGTAGAGCCATAACATGCTTGAGGTTTCCTTGCTTCTTAAAAACGCCTTTAAAGTAAGAAAAAAAATTACCATCGCTTAGCTTAAAAGCTTTCAACGATTCGTTGACGGTACGACAAACTATTAAATAAGGAAGGTTCGACGGTTTTCGGGGAAAAGCTATGCCGATAGGCATTCGATAAAAGCCTGTATCGTATCGTTTCACGCGGACTAATTTACAAGGTAATATTCCTTAGAATGGGGGTAATTTAGGCAAGAACCTTTTTTTCACTAGAAATAACAAGGTGATATTTTGTGTGAGGGAGCAATAACAAGACTGACAAGTTTAGTGAGACACTTGTCAATGGTAGTAATTAATTATAACTTGAGTTCGAAACCGCCTGCATTCCTCTTTGCTACTCACAAACGATATAACAATGCTAATAAGCAATTAGTAATGAACCAAATCCGTATTAGAATTGCCACAAACAACATAAATCCACTGCAAAAGAACACGATTTTTTACCGGCGCTGCAGTGTTGCATCACAAAAGAATTTCTATTCAACCGAAGGTCTGCGAAAACAATAGTGCTGATTTTTCATTGTAGCTAGTTGCGTCGTGACCAGGTACTGACAAAACAGCTGAATAAGAATGGCCGTGAAAAATGTGATTGGGAATGAGATACATTTATCGTTTAAACAATTTTTTTGTAACGAGAATGAATCCTTCAAAAGGTACCTGAACATTATGGGAATGACACCGGGTTATGTGGAATTCTTACTGCACTAAAAAAGCAACACCGTCATGAGGTACCTACAAATTAGGATTTATCGAATTTAGATTGTGTTAGGTTTAGATGCCTGAGACACTTTATGAGGCGACTATCTCAGTCCTCATGAGCAGCAATGCTTTAATTTAGAACCTCAGATACAATTTCCGCTATTTAAGGTTGGACGCGGGTATTCATGTTTTCCAGTGACCATTTAACATAAAGTAGCCTGTACGCTCAATTACTACACATTTTCGAGAAAGAAGACTATTTTCATTGATGCTTGCCTCAAATAAAACCGTTCTCTGAAATCCTTATTTCTGTTTATTATTCATAATGTTTGTCCTTCGGCATAATATGTTCTTCTAGAAATCAGCTCAGGCCTGATAAATCCAACTTCACTCAAAGCGCTGAATAAAAAATACTGGGTCCACTCTCCACACAATCGGTACGAAGCGATTCGAAACCACAATCTCATTCCATTACAGAAGCCGTGGGGAAATCAATAAGTCCCTATGAGTAACTGGATTCTTTCATTTCACTCCGGTTAGTTTCTTATTTAGTTCTAGTTAGTTTGTGACCGCTATTGTATTTTGCAATTTTAGAATCTATATGGGATGAAAATAAATGGCCCAGATTAGGCAATGCGTCTAAATAGTTTAATATTATGATGACTACTAGATGAGATCGAGGTGAGCGTCAGCGTCATTAACGTAGGTGGGAGCCGTGCTTTTATAATGTAATAGAAAAAAATAAATTATTTCATGTCCTAATCTGGCCCTTTCATTTGCATCCCATAATCTCGGGGGCATTTTCTGGGATATAAATACGGTTGGGATAAGAGAAGGTGTAAAGGAGGCTAAAGTCGAAAACTGGAGTATGGAGGACGGCGAAAAACAAACGGCGAATGATTTAGAAGGAGCTAGAAGAAGTGCAAAAGAAGAAGAAAAGGTGAAAATAAAGGAGAAAAAGATGCAGGATACGTTTCTTATTTATAGTATAGGAAGATTTATAAGGACAATAGACACAGATTTATTCGCAAGTTTAAGATATTCTTAAAGTCCAGAATACAAAGTACTACCTCATTGATTACTACAGCTACAGTTACACCTTTTAAGGCGATAGGACCTAGATACTCTTATTAACATTGCAAATGTTGAGCATCACAATAATGTTAATGTTATTAAGAAATTGGCCATAAAAGTCGACTGGAACGCTCTTAAATTTTGCTTCCCCGCGAAGAATAGAATTTATAAGATTGCAAAATGTTGGAAAATAAAGACTTATTCGTGCAGAAGATTTATTTTTCATTTATTTATCAAGCCACATTCATCTTTATATAGCACTAGCTGTGCCACGCAGTTTCACCCTCTTTAAGAATAGTAACGTAATGTCTCATGAATGTAGCTATTATACACAAAAATAATTTTTCAAATCCGACTTGTACTTCCAGAGATTACACTTCCAAACAAACAATAAATCTCTTCAGCTTAATTACGAGTATATTAATATACTCGTAGATTTAAAGTAAAGTAGATCCCTCAATCTTTTCTGCACTGCTGTTCGAAGACTAGTAGTTACTATCAAGCTAAATCCAGTTAAACAGATTAGCTATGCAGTACATAGCTAATCTGTTTAGCTTGATTTTATTCCGAGAGTTTATTCCGCGGGCTTTTTTCTCTCGGCCTTCCTTAGCCAAAAGACCGCCTAGTAAGGGATGTACTGATTATTTAACGTTTATCCAGTGTATACAAATAAATACGATATGATGAATAAAAATGTTTAATTTTGATTTTTTTTTTAAATTACGCTATTCGGTATGTAGTTAAGCTTTAGTGAGCGTGAGCACATGTGACATCTAAACGTGTGTGTTACCATGTATTGTATGGTAGCGCACTTCAAACAGTCCTGTGAAAAAAGTGTTTTTAACCCCAAGAGTGCCATTAGAATTTTTTACACGAAAACTTCGTAAATATCGGCAAGTAATTAGCGAAGCGCAAACGATCGTTCAATTAAGCTCTTTCCGCTTGAAAGCAACGTGTTTACGGTATAAAGTATCACGTTGGACCGGCGTTGGTTTTTCATTAAGATCATGAAATTTTGCAATATACTTTTTCTGTCGTATAACTAACAATGGCCGATTCTCTCGGCTTCGTTCGCGTGTAATTTGCAATTAAAATTTCATTCATAAATGCTGCAAACTTTGAATTAGGAGCATTAGAATTAACCACAACATAATTATATCTATTAATTATTTAGCTTACATATTACCGGATTTATTTTCATGCAATTTTGACTCTTTTTGACGTTGTAACCGACTTCAAAAAAAAAAGTTTAGACTGGGTCAATGTACTTGGATGATTTTTTTATTGGAAGCTGATGCATTCCGTTTGGTCCCATTTTAATTTGAACCAGTTCTAACAGCGGCTTCAAAGAGAAAACCAGTTCAGTATCAGTTAATTTTATTATATTAATGTGGGATGAAAATAAAAGGGCACGTTTAGTACATCTTATTATTTATTTTATAATTACATTTACGTATTCCAACGACCTAGCCCTCGCACTCCCCACTCACATCTCTCATCTGTCTCTCGATCCTCTTATGTTCTATGCTTACATTCTATATT
>DWQK01003057.1:0-12099 GCA_018231225.1 Noctuana stator | reverse complement strand
CACAAACACCCAGACCGGGAACAGAAATCTAAATTCATCATTTAAATTTCTGCCCCGCCGGGGATCGAACCCGAGACCCTTCGAATGATGGACTGGTGTGGTAACCACACGGGTCGTCATAGAAATCCTTGTTGTGTTACTATACAAACTTAAGTAAGGTGCATTAATTATAATGTCCCTTGTGATCTCAAGAACCATCCACCTGTAAAGTGAATGATCCCTAAAATTGTAAGAAAATGAAACGCGATTGCTAATTATCCATAAAAGCGGTCCTGTTATTTATATATCGCAGTAGGTACTGCAAACTATAGTTTTCTCCATAAAATCTAGGTATATCTATCACAACCACGTTTCTTGTCATGTTTTGTTTTTACCATACTTGAATTATCATAGGTAGCAGGCGCCTTTAAAAACCAAGACATTGGCAACTAATAAACCAAACGATATAAAAAAAACATAGAGACATTAGCAAAATCAATTTTTTAAGTATTAATGCAGCATAGGAACCATGCGTATACTGCCTAGAATATCCTATTAAAGTTTATAATTTTATTTCCAGGAGGATACTCGCATTCTATTCTAGTATTTTCTCAATAGTGTCTACCGGTCTACTAGTAATGCACCCAGCGGCCAACGCCTTCGCACTGATGATGCTCGCTCTGCCCGCGATCGGTTTCCTGTGCAAAGAACTAAATAGGTAAGATTCACCATTATAACTTTAACAGTACGTCGCTTTAGTGCTAATTTGATCCGTCCACCTTGAATCAAATTTTACAGGAGGTTTTTTCTTTCGAAAAAAATTTTAAGATGCCACGCCACGATACGGATAAAATTAAAAAAATGTCTTTTGGCTTTTTTTTAAGCAAAATGTTTAAGCAAATTGTACTTATCGATGTGAAATTAAAGCGAGCATCTTTCTGTATCAAAAAGTCATTTTCGGCATATATGGTCGATTGAACAAATAACGTGCTGATAACCACGGAGTAGGTACTAACTAGGCCATATATTAAATATATTATACACGGTAAAGGCTACGTTTACCTTCATAAATATGTAAACATAGCCTATAATAATATACGAGTATGTATCGATAAAAAATGTAAATATATTTTGAATTTTGAATAATCTTTATTTTGCTTTCTTTATCCATATGGATGATTCATAAACTCTTTTATCAACTGGCTGACAAACTGTCTACCTGTGCCGCCGACCCACTTTAGTATTCATTGCACGACAATTTTATTGATAGTCTGTCGATAATACAAAGTATTTACCTCTAATCAATTGATAAGTTATTATCTATTGAAAATATCTATATTTTCGATCCTACCGATAGCGATAGTGGGCCTTTTTCATGTTTTCCCTATTCAAGTACTACCATAAGCCACGCTAAAGAGTTTTGTTCCAAAAATAAAATATTATGGTTACGATATTGTACATTACATTTTACAGTGTACCTTCAATACCTCCATAAAGTACTTTAAAATAAAGTACCTACCTACTTTGAAATACAATAAAGTTTAAACCTTTTAAACGCACAAAGTTTAAATTTACTTCCGCATTAACTCATTATTAATATTACTATTATTTACAGGGTAAAGTGCGCTCGGGTCTACCGCTTGGGGCTCCGGTGTGTAGCAGTCTGTTTCCTCGCCATGTTCTGTTGGATAATAGACCGTATGTTCTGCGACACATGGTTGTCTATCGATTTCCCATACATGCATGGTGTTTGGCACATCCTAATATTTATAGCCGCCTACACCGCATTAGTCCTATTTGCGTACTTCAATGTATCAGAAGAAAGGCCAGAACAAAAGCCTCAACTCATGTATTGGCCCAGAAATGATTTCGAACTGGGTGTTCCATACATTACAATCAAACATCCGTGTAAAAAGGACGATAAATATGCTATTTAATTATACAACAGATGGTTTATAGAATATAAACCGATATTTTAAAGACTAATGTAAGACTAGTAAGCTCATTGGGGTCTTATTAATAAAAATGGTATGGTATCCAAGATTTTTTTGACGGACTAGTTATTATTTGAGTAATCAAGTACTAAATTTGAATTTGGAATGTTAAACTTGGAATAACTTAAAAAAGGAAGCAAACAAAGACTTATGAATGGTTTGGAATAGCTTAATCATTCCTTGCTACTTCTTTAGTTGCAAATTTTCTTGTCCTAATTTAATACTTGACGTACAGCTAAACTTACTTTAGTGTGTGTTTGTTCATACAGTGGATAATGCTTTATATTTATTGTAAAATGTAATCAAGTGTGATTTTGTGATTATTCCAATATCTAGTGCCAATCTGTGATTTATAGACTATACGGTAATTTTAATGTGCAATAAAATTATGCTGTTTTATAATTTTAGTACTGCTGCAATAGCATACTTTAGTGTTTGATAGATTTTTATGCTTGACTTTCAATATACTTATAGGCAATAGTCTATTTAGAATTAATGGACGGACCCTAATGTCAGACATACAAAAATTATACCACGTCATACTTCAAGTTTTTTTGCTTGAATAAAAGTTAAAAAATTCCTTTACTAATTATATAGCCTATATAAATCTTCTATGAAATATGTTTAAAAATCAGATGGGATTTAATAATATGCAATAGTAATATATTAATGTTTTTATACATATTATGTGTTAGTATTTGTACAATGTAAATGTGATGATTATGTTAATAATATTACTTGTAAGATAAAAGGAAAGTCAAAATAACTACTGCTTTTATGTATGGGTTGTTTAATCATAATAATATGATTAGTGATAGAAAAATATGTTCAAAATATTTGATTATTTTTAAATATTTGATTTCTATTCCTATTGGGGCTCTGGCCGCGAATTTTTAATGTATACAAAGCTAGAATGTACGGGCTGGAACCTGCTACCTATAGTTTCAAATTGTAAAACAATTATAGAACTATTTAGAAGGTATTAGAGATTATTACTATCTATTACACATTATGAGGCACCACACCGGGCAAATAATTGACCTACATGTGTTTCAGAATGTATGCATAAAGCATTTACGATGCAAAGCAATTTTTTTAAATATGCACAAAGTAATGCCTTATCTACATAGTAGGAGATTTGAGTATATTCTCCATGAGTACTACATGTACCCCAAAAATGTTTATATATTTTTAACGTAAATAATTTGTAACTTTTCGACTGTCGACGTAAATTGTTTTGAAAATATTATTTATGAAAATCTATTATATTTTACAATCGTACTTTGACATTTTGTAATGAAATTATGGTATAAGGAAATAAACTTTTAAATAAATTGTCTTTATTATTTATGAGCTTTTATAACTTCTATATAGTGTAATAACACATGCAATAAAAAGCAGTAAATATTCGAGAAATAAAAATCTAATTACATTTTTTGTAAGTATATAGGTAAGTTTAGATTTTTTCTTTATAGCTTAAAAAAATATATAACTACTCACTAAATCCTTACATTAAATTGTCTATCTAAATACTTCTTTAGCTACATCAATTATTTTATTACAAAACAATTTTATCACGCAAATAAAGCCTCAAAATTTATGTTTCAAAATATCAGTCTAAAAAAAAATTATATGAAAATGCAATAATTCGGAATTCAGAAGCACAGTCATTCATGGCAAGTTAACCTTAGTCTGAGTCAGAGGAAACATTGTTGTGATTTGTATGTAAGGTTGAAGAATCAAATTTTTTTCTTGGATAAATTGTCCCCCCTCGGTAAACAACATGATTCTTCTCAGTCTCCAATATTTTGACTTCATGTAACAATTGAGGCTTTTCCATCACTTTTTGAAGTTGATCCCAAATGAAAATGGCCAGATTCTCTGTTGTGCTCACCTGCAGAGTAACATTATTACACAGAATTAAATAAATTAATCTCAATGGATACGAAAAACTCAGTTGAAACACTTGATATGATTTGTGGACCTATATGAAGTAACTGATAACTTTGAATATTTATTTTTAAAAAAAACCCCAATTTTCTTGAATATCCTCATAATTTTATAAGTCTGATACCTATCAGCTGAACTGCAGTTTTTTTCTAGAATTGGAGGTATTTCCATCCGTAATAACTAAGATATAGCTCATTTAACAGAACAAATAAACTTTTATTTTCATTGACACAGAAATGTGAATATTACAATTACTTTTTTGGCAATATTAAATATCAATGTAAAAATAAATAAAGGTATTCGCGATAAATAGGATTGTTTGTTAGCTGGATCATTAGATTCAATTGAATTTGATTATAGTTTTATTGAAACATCAGTAACATTTTCTCTTAGTTCAATACTCACTACAGCTTTGAAATATGGCACATCTTGATCCAAATTCTTGTGATCAAGGGGATCCATTATTGCTTGCTGCATGTATTGTTTGAGGTCATGAACATTCATCACCATTCCGGTTTGTGTATCAACTGGACCCTTTACAGTCACTAGAACTGGAAATAATGAATTTTTTGTTAGTTTTATTGCTTATTTTGTTTAAGATTTAAAAGAGTCATATACATACTTGTAATTATGGCTCTTTTACAAGTAATTACATGAGGCGACCATCAGCCTCTGGGGTAGCAGCGCAACTACATGTATGCAACCTCAAGCAGGAGCCTGCTAGAGGTTGGATGTATATGTCAATGGGCAGCAGCGACCACTTAACACCAGGTGGCCTGCATGCTTCTCTGCATACTTCACATCATTAAAAAAAAATTATTAATTTAAATTAGAGATAATATAGTTTTAGAGTTGTATTTAGGACATGTTCCCACATTTTTTCTATTCTTAAACTAGACTGAAAAGAAATTTAATCAACATTAAACTCAAATTTTATACTATAACTTGTAATTTAATTCAAGTTTAACTGTTAAGATCATTGTAATTTTTTGTTATCTATTTGTGGTTGGGGTAATGACTGATAACATTCAATGATCACCACATTAATAACATCTTGTATTACATTACACAATATATTTTTGAATAATATTGGGTACTCATTTTATATAAATCTTGTTTTTCTGTAGACTTGAAAGAAAATCGTCCAAGCTTAAATTATATTTATTTAATTTTGAATTGTAAAATAAGTTAAAAACATTTTTTGTAAATGGTAATTATCAAGAAGTACCTACTTAGGAATTAGTAACATTTGAAACACTAAACAAAATGCTTGGTATGCAAACTTAGATGAGACAATTACTTACTTTTTAGGTAAGATGTATAAAAATTGTAATATTATTCTGTGATGCAAAGTTTGCTAGAACTTACCAACATAGTTATGTCCATGTCCATTAGGATTGTTACATTTACCATACAACTTTTTATTCTCCTCGTCACTTAAAAATGGGCTGAAAATCATCGAATTATGAATCTTTAATCATATGAACATAATTTTATTAATATAACAGTATATAACATTACCTTAGGATTTATTTAGTGTAGGAATTTGTATTAAAATTTACATTTCATCATTTTTAATATGTACAACGTTTGTAAATTTGATAACCTTAAGGTGAAACATATTGTAAACTAGTAATTGTTTATCAGATAAGGACATTTCTAGGACCACATGATGACTATAAAATTCGACATAATGAAAGCCCCCTTTTTCTTCAATTTTAAATCTTATTTGTTGTGGGGATAGGATAGTAGAAGGACGTTAAAAAAAGTTGCAATCACATAATTATTATGAACAAGATCAATGTACAATTTATTGTAAACTTACCTATGCAGCCTGTGACAGGAACTAAAAGTCTCACGACGAGTTATAGAAACGATCGGCAACGAAGACATATTTAGTACTTTAAAACAAGAAACAATTCGTAAAGATATAAGTTTCCCTTACGTAGACGTGGTATGTGACACAATTTATCAGGTATCAATTCTATAGTACTTAATTTATTAAGTACTCTATGACCACACTAAACAAGATCTATTAAAGTGCGGTTAGCGCCCGGTGCTGAGTTGTATTGCATTCAAAGTTAAAATGTTGCAATCACCAAATCAAACATAGAAATAGAAATGAACTTAAAATGAAATGGAATACATTCTTATTTGTTTTTGTGTTGTCTCGATACAAAGTATACAAACTGTCAGCTGTCGTGTGCACCTTCACACGACACGACACGAGTGATATCGTGACATTGTCACAAATGTCAAACTCCCACTTAATGAAACAGATAGAGAAATCATTGGTCATAGACTACGTAAACATAGTCTTATTCCATAAGACATTTCAAATGATTTTAAACCAGTATTAAGTATATGAGTATCTACGATGTTATATAATATACTTTGACACAGACCATGAGACCACAGACGTGTCAAAGGAGACAGCTGTTTCTGACTAATACCTGGATCTGACAATCTGACTGACTGATTCCGTTTGTCTCGTTCACTCATGGACTTTGAGTTGGCTGACTTTGTAACCTTTTAATTTATATTATACTGAAATAGTTGTAAATAGTTCCTAAATTGTTTTATATTATTATAGAATGTTTTCTCCAAATACTCGACACTTGTTATTTTCCACCCAGGTGGGTTCTGTATCTTAGCTTAGTAGACAAAAAGTTTAATTTATTTTTAAATGTAATAGTTGGCATTAATTGAGTTTTTTGTAAATATTTTAGCTTCGAAGACTGCAGAGTACATTGGTAGTAGCTGAGCATAATAATGAGGCCTTATCGCCAGTAACTCAAAATGCTTTGAGCGCAGCTAAGAAGATAGGTGGTGAAGTATCTGTACTAGTTGCTGGTACAAAGTGCGGCCCAGTAAGTTGATTTTATTCTCAATTATGTATAAACTAAAATAACTTTTATGCCGGATATATACATTTAATAAGGAAAATTGTCAAGCTATAATCTTTTTTAAGGCTGCAGAAGCAATTGCCAAAGCAAATGGAGTGTCTAAAGTTCTTGTAGCTGAAAGTGATGCTTTCAAAGGATTTACAGCTGAGAGTCTAACGCCATTGATCTTGGCTACACAGAAGCAATTTAAATTCACTCACATTTTGGCCCCCGCTACAGCCATTGGTAAGGCTGTCTTGCCGAGGGTAGCAGCAAAACTTGATGTATCCCCCATCACTGATATTATTGGTGTTAAGGACGCTAACACCTTTGTACGAACTATCTATGCAGGTAAGATTTTGAGAGATTTCTATTGTAAAGTATCATTGGACTTAAATATCTAAATACAAACTGGCTTAATCTGTTAAAATTTATTAAATGCAAGTAATAAATAACTACTAATTCATGTAGAATTAACTCTACCCTGATGAAGCCAAACAGCTCTCTATAGCTCAAATATTAATCTTTATCAAAGCTGCAGTGTTTATAAGTGAGCTATAAAAGTGGTTATGGACACAAGTGATCTAGTTTAAATTAAGCTCTGCCCTCATTTAGCTTGGAATAGGAAATAAATACTTGTTATTTCTAGTAGCTTACACATGCGTTATTAAAACATAGTACTTCAAAACATTTTTATATTATAAAGTAGATAATATTTTGTTAAAAGTATACCCTAAGATCAGCTAATTTGTTTTTACTGAAGTAGAGATAAGAACCATTTTAATTATTGTTATCTACAAAGAATTATCTTATCATGTGTTTATTTAGACTGACATCACTCTAACTTTTGCGTCCACATCTTGATATCACTAAGCAAAATGAAATAACTCAAAAACATATATTATTTATATTACTTGTATATTCAATACATAAATATGATAAATGTATTGGTTGAGCATACACAACTCTTTTACTCAGTTATGAAAATATGTAGTTAGATTTAATATTTAAGATAGTATATAAAACGCTACATATTGTTATTTATATACTAATTTAAATCTGTTAATACCCATATATTTTATGTTGCACCTACCTACTACCTATTTAGGTTCTAAATTGGTGGGTGCACTAAATTTCTTTGTTTCATATCTGCCTAGAGAAATTAAAAAAAATTTTGCCTTCCTCGATTTACATAATCACTCACAGAAACAGCTTAAATCTGAATTTTAAACATGTTATTAATAAATGAAACAGTTTTAGTGTGCTTTGGAATTAAGACCATTTTTGGAGGGAAATGTTAAACTTTCAATCTACCCTCTAAACTCTCTGCCAACAACCCTATTTGCTAATGTATTGTATATTTTATTAGGAAACGCAATTTTGACTTTGGAAGCCAAAGACCCTATCAAGGTTATTACAGTCAGAGGCACTGCATTTCCTCAAGAGCCTCTGGAAGGTGGCTCTGCTGCTGTGGAAAAAGCACCTGATGGTGACTACAAAAGTGATCTTGTAGAGTGGGTTTCCCAGGAGTTAACCAAATCCGATAGGCCAGAATTGACCAGTGCTAAGAATATTGTGTCAGGAGGTGAGTTCAACTTTTTCTATATATTTTTAATAGTGCATGGCCTGCTGGTGCTGTAGATCACAAACAATCTCACAAATTAAGTAGTCTCTGCCGTGGTTGATACATGGCTAGGTGACTATTATTGGCATGTTTTCAGTTGCTTCGGTGCTTCGTAGGGCACATTGGGCTGTCAGTCCTTTTTTTTTTTTTTGTAACGGGGGGAAACCTTCAAAAGGTACCCGAATACCGTGGGAGCGATATCGGGTTATGTGGGATTTTTACCGCACTAAGACTCCCTCGGTGGCCAGCCTCTGCCAGTTTGGAGGTTTCCGGATCTCACCATGGGTATACCAAACTTTAAAACTTTCTTAGGCTTAATAGGTGTTGCCATAGTAGGTTTCTCCCCACAATCGGGGAATGCCTAGAGCGTAATATACTCCCCCACGCTACTTCAGTGTAGATTGGTGAAGACCAATTGGACTATTTTGCATAATTTAATGTATTTGTACCAAATCATATTTTGCATACATACTCGTAATATCGTTGTTCTGGAATCCTTTTTCACATAAATGTTAACTATGACTAATCGCAGACTGTGTGACATAAGGTGCTTAAAATCAAATCAAAAGTTATCAGGCGTATCACGAATATTTACAAATCCGTCATCGAGTAGTAACAGTTAAATTTTGTATGGGATTTTGAACAGCGCTGCGTATCGGGCGTATCGGGTACTAAAAATCGTATGGATAAAGTGAGATTAGGTACGTAACTCGATTACTTAACGTAGCTCTGATTATTCGTGGTAGGGCTACTGTTTACGTATTAATATTATCTATTAGATGCTCTCTTGAACACTTGAAAACAAATCGTGACTATTTGTTCAATTAAATAGGGCAGTTAACACTACTCACAATTAAATCTGAAAAATTATTTGTATAAAAATGAACGATAAAAATATCGAAAATTTTAATTACATTCACATTGTTTCATAAATTCTATTTTTATTTCCTTTGAATCGATAAAAAGATCCGTCAATTGACTCATGAAGTTATGACGTCACATTGTGTATTGGTCATACAAAATTTATCAGAGTCGCATTTTGACAGCTCAATAAGTTCAAAAGTAGGCATCTCATTTCACGTGCTTGTCAAATACCCCATTGTACTAAAATACTGTTACATCGTGGCACAACGCACCCACGGTTGTCATAATAACGCAAATGTATTCTAAATTCTAACGCGTTAACGATAAAACTTGTGATCGCTCCAAGAACCCGGCTTAATTGGAATTTATGTAGTCTGTGCACCAGTTTATATTGCGCACCTCTACCACGAGCTTTACCACTTAACTCGAATTTAAACGGTCTGTAAATTAAAGTTTTGTAGATACAAGATAGATGCTTCATTATTGTTTAAAAATGTATGTATAACAAATATTGGTAACAACGTATTATAGTTAAATTATAAATAGAGTTAGATATAAGTTAACAATAAATATAAGAGAGGATCAGTTTAGTTAAAAATAGAGGCAATTTTGTTACATAAAATCAAAACTTTGTTTATTCTAGGAACAGCCCCACAAGCTAGCACTTTGTAAGTTTTGACTTCAGAAGACATTCATTTATAGTAATGTCTGTCAGACCATATAATTCTAGAAAGAGTTCAATGCGGCAGGCATTTAAAAGAATTATTAAACATCAACAGTTACTGTATTATTATTTAACAACGACTATATCAAGTTAAAACCAATGCTAAGTTATAATCGAGTTAGGGTCGAGACTTCATCGAATGATTTCGATTGTCCGCTTTCACTG
Source organism: Noctuana stator (assembly GCA_018231225.1). Classification (NCBI taxonomy): domain Eukaryota; kingdom Metazoa; phylum Arthropoda; class Insecta; order Lepidoptera; family Hesperiidae; genus Noctuana; species Noctuana stator. Next base: position 1,914 of record DWQK01003057.1, on the reverse strand, counting down.
CGTTCATAGTAGGGTCAAAATTCCCAATTCAGGGGTTTATTATTTACATATTTCGGTTCGGTTTCGATAGCTTCCGAAGGGTTTCCGGCGTAGATTACAAAACGTTCGCTTTTTGTTCATCGCCCTTATCTTAATTACTTAATTAAAGGTGCAAGTTTATTAAGGTGCCCGTAATTACCCCTTGAATTAATATTTTGGAAATTTATTTGCCTTTAAGACAGCATGAAGATGTTATACGTGTTAGTTAGCGGGTCGTTACTTAAAGGAGTCGTTTAATATTTAAACATGGTCAGTTTCATTATTATAATTAGTAGGTACCATAAAATCCTTGGTTCGATTCCCGGTATAAAAAAAGTATATGTAATCGTATGTAACCCTTCTTCCAGTCATAAGTCATTTTAATAGTTGTTTCCTTTGATATTGTATCTTTGATTCGGTCTGTCATTCGCTCTGCGTTATGCGTTATATACCAACATCTTTTATTTATCGCAGAAATGTGGGAATTTAGAAACCAACGACCTGTCCCCAACAATTACCTAACTATCTCACAATATGCATAGAATTCTCTCGATGCAATCTCTCAACAGCTCCAAGACCGTTGCTTCGCTTCATTACACCCAGACGTCTTCAACGCTAAGATACGTGACAATTTCCTTTAATGGAATCTAATTTGACGCTTATTGCGACGTTTTACATTCAAACAAGAACGTGGGTGAAAGAGTCGCTGGAAGCAGCAATCGTATCGTTACTCGTACTTTTTTTACCTTACGACATAACACAGATCGCTCTCAAACTTTTTCCAACTATTTCTTTAATAAAATAGAAAAACAACTTATATGCGAGTAACGATATGCATTCGTGAGTAACTTTTCGTTGCCCGGTACTAAACGGCGTACCCGTTACACAGCAACAGTTACAGTAGTACAGTACAGCTTTAGCCTGATAGCGTGCTAAGGTGACAGCTAATCATGTGCGTCACCCCACCGCCAACTGCTCCAATATTAGAAAAGACTAAAACTAATTACATTGGGTATAGAAACCACTCTAGTAACCACTACATCATGTTACAAGCCTCATCCAGAATCTTTACATCAAGTGGCACCGCGTTAAATTTGCATTCGGCGTCGAAGTGATTTCCCTGGCGATCGGGTATCGGCGAAGCGATCGCGACGATCTCCAGAATTGCCACCCTGCCACCGACTCCTATCCAAATCGAAAATCAACTCTTTTTATTTGAGACGTCTATTGGAGGGACCTATTCTAGAACTAGAACGAACTAAATTTGAGAGGTGTTAAAAAAATACGTATTTTTTTGTGAATCGAATGCAAATTTAAAGTCAATTTAACGTCATGTTCAAAATGTTTAAAGTTAGAAATTTACTTGTCACGAGTTTGGTTTAATTAAGACTAGAAAATTGTGTCGGAAAACGAAGATAGGAAATAAAATTATAAAGATAAAGACTGGAGTTAGAAGATAAAGTGTTTCTTTAACCCGATTTACAGCATTTCATAAGCTTTCAATATTTAGTTTTTCTTTTGCACATTACGTACTACTAAAATTTTTTTTTTCATTTTTGCCTTTTTTAGGCTAAAAATAAAAATCTTCCACCATCTGAAAACCTTGAGTTTACTTTCCTTATTTTTAACTCTTACCTGCATGCTCCCTAGACCAACATTTGGTTTATTACATCCTATGTCACCATTTCATATACCAAACTAGCGACTGATCCAAGTGCAATGCTGATACTAAATACACTACAAAAACACCGTGAACGTTTATACATTGTATAAACCTTCCTCTTCAATCACTCTATTCAAGTATAAAAAACCGCATCACAATCCATTGCGTAGTTTTAAAGATTTAAGCATACATAGGGATATAGGGACAGAGAAAGCGACTTTGTTTTATACTAT
>DWQK01003056.1:0-12101 GCA_018231225.1 Noctuana stator | reverse complement strand
TAACGTGCATTATGTATAAGGCCCGATTTATGTGCAAAGGATATAACTCATACCTAGGTACTTATATCTAATGTCGTCATTAAGAAAACGTTTTCGATTTGTTGTGTTGTGTCTCAATATTGCGATGTATCGTTTTGACGACTATTATAATATAATTATAACATAGCTCTTTTAAGTATAGTGTAGATGAAACTTAAATTGACACGATAAGTCTATACTAATAATATAGATTTGTAGATCAAGCAACCAATCCCATTCAGAAAACTATTGTATCTCATTGGTCAATGTTTGTGTCATGTTTCTATGTGTGTGGTGTCACGTGACCTAGTGGTCAGTCAGTGCTGATGTGGGTGAATTACAGTATTTTTTGCATCATGACTGAAATAATTTGACCATTCTGGTCCAACAGTTTTTACTTTGTTATCTAGTATTATGAAAAAGCTAAAATAAATAAGTGCTCATTAAAATATAATTTTGAAAGTACGTACGTTGTATTAATTTGAAAAAGCGTTGGAACTCGAGCATCGTCTAGACGCGCCCCCACGGCGGAAGTGGCTGTTACGAAATTAATGCGGTTCTAATTAAATAACAAGCTCCGGCTGTCGACCGCTGGATCGTCGTTACTGTCAAAATACAAATCTTCCATCAACTAGCATAATGTTACAGATGCAGTAAGTATGTAGCGGTTTTGCTGCTTCAGTATGTTTATGAAATAAAAAAAGTACCTACGAGTACCTATTAAAATAATTAAATTAAAAGACTAAAAACTGGTTTTGATAGTCACGACAAATCAAACAAGCGTAGACAACATGGTTCCTTACATTAAATAGTTCTTGTTACATAAAATAGGCCACCTTACCTTGGGACCAGAGCCCTTGTCAAGATGAATCACATGAGCATAGTTCAAACTCGATGTAGTTGCGTTACAGTTGTCAAGGTCAAGTATATCATCAGACAAAATCTATAACATATAAATCTATAACATCACTATACCATATCACTATACCTATATTGCATTGTCATTCGACTTACAATAAGTATGTTCTTACACTAAGTGTGTGGAAAACTTCAGTTAGAATCAGTGAGTCAAATTTAACTTTCAAGACTTTTGTACATATTCTTAGTTGGTTACCAATAAAGCCAATACAAGCATGTTAAAAATGGCGGCCTTTTTTTCTTATTAATAAACCCTGATCCCGGTGCAACACAAGATTGTTTTGATCGTAGAGTCTATAATTTTAATTTATAAAAATTTAACTTTTGCATAACATTAAAAAGGTTTCAGCAAGAGGATAAAAAGAAATTGGAATCGATAGCCAATTTAGAGCTGCGAGTGGAAAAATCATAACTCCTTAAATATGACAAGCTATCCGGAAATGCAACCGCGCGCGCGCGGCCGGACGTGCGCCTACGCAAGTGGGTCAGTTTATTTCTGTTTGTGCGGGAACCTAGCCGGAAGCGCCGCCATTGTGGATGAGCTGGGAAGCCCGGAAAAACACTCCCCGGATTTCTAGCTAATGAAATCTTAGACGGCGACCCGAACAGTAGCAAAGTATTGTGACACGCCGACAACAAAGTATAAACCGCACCTATTTCGGCCGTTTCATGCTACACTTTTCTTAGGAAGTCAACCCAACAGACCGTCCGACGGCTAATTTTGTGTACCGTTCCTGAAATGAAATTTGTATGCGAGGAAATGTAGCGATTTAGTGTTAAAGCATTTCTCAATGTAAACAGGACACGCCATTAATGTGCCTGTTGTTTATTTTTTTACACCGTCATTACAATATTCAGAGAAATTAATTATTTGCCTTAATGGAAGTTCGGTTTTGTGAAATTAAAAGTGTGGCGAGCATGAGGGTCAGAACTATCCCACAATGGCTCGATGCGGGCGTTTGCAATAAGGCTCCTTGCGAAGGACTTGAAAGGACTCTCAATTAGAATTAATTAAAGACAATTTAGCAATCCCTGAAAATAAATGGTCACTTGACAACAAACGAGATTTATTAAAGCTTTGTGAGATTTTGCTTCTATTCCAAGAACTCCTTTATTTGTTAAGATACCTTATCTAATACATTTTAAGTATATAAAATGTCATCATCAACTCATATCAGTCCCTCTGCTGGGCTAGGGTGTCCTCTCAAATATGAAGAGTTTAGGCCATAGTGTAAACATAATAAATATATATAAAATACATATAAATTATATATCAATTTATATAGCAATTTAGAACATAATCACATAAGAATTAAGGATTATGTAAATAACGTGTTTTACATAGAATATTTCTTTCCCGATCACACTATTCAACACCTAGGGAATAGCCTTATATTATTTCAATATATTAGGCTTTGTTTATCACACAATGTTAGTAAATATAGGAAAGTGTATTTAGGACGGCGATGCACGAAGCGTGACGAGCAGGTGAGTATGGCGTTTTCACCACAGAAAACATTTGAAATAGAAATAACATTTGCACATGGTTGGTAGGTACTAAAATTCACTGCTCCCACAACACATGATAAAGTCCTCCCTATTAAAGGAAACTTATTATTACTCGTAGATAGGAAGAGTATTAGCATATTTATAAGATGCCGAAAGTTACTTAACAACCATTAGGTATAAAACTTGATTGTAATATTAATGGTTTAGGAGGAAACATTACGTGGTTAAAAGTTTTTCCAGTGCCAGCTGAAAGTTCTTTTATTTAATTATCTAAGCTGAATGAATAAGACTTGTCCAATGGTTCGGGAGTCATAAGGGCTATGCTGCTACAACCTAACCACTACCACTGTATAAGTACAAGGTATTTATTAAAAGTTTAAGTTGAAGCATTTCTATCATAAAATACATATTTGTTAGGCTCTGTGGCTCTCTCTATTATATTACTAGCTCTATGGTTTTTACATTATCAGTGGCGAGCCGTTGCCGCGCTGGCGACACGAACGAACATTGTCCGATCATTTTTTACATATAATGGCTGTAATGTGACACTATTGACAAGAAATTGAATATTTATATTTTTGATTTGCATAATTTTTGCGACAGACCGTGAGATTGTGTGCTGTTTTGATTTAATTAATTAGAGTTCTAATATGCGGCGAAACAAGCAATGATAGCTGCTAACTGTATTCAGAATCAGATTGCATGATTAAAATTTTAAGTAATAAGAGTTACAATAATAGAATTTTAAGTCTTATGCAAGCTTTGATTTTCATTTGATTTGACAAAGCGGTCCCGGTCTCAGTGTATGTGCAAAAGGCTTTGACAACACGTGGAACGACACCACGACACAATTGTGGTATAAGGCCGTGAAAGTGAAACTTTATATATTTACCTTATATTTGTATGCAGGAGTATTTAGCAATAGAATGTTTTAAAAGTGACTACTGGTCATGATTCTTCAAGGGTGATATAATAATAACTTCAGGGTCCCTTCTGTGATTGCAAGGTTCAGGAGGTCACATCTTGCTGCCATCGGGCACGCACGCGATCCGTGAATTAAGAGTCGTCTGCAGTTAGGGTTAAATGTCCTATAATATCCAAATTATCGTCCGAAAAATGTATCTTGCTTCGTAATTGAAAATTTTGCTGTGAAGGCCAATACAATCTTATTTTATAATTTACAGTTTAAATGACAGACTAAATAATGAATAAAAGAATAGAGACATTGAGCAAAGTTATATGGCTAAGTGCTACCACCACTGAAATGATGCTTCGATGCTGGTCTCCAGTACGAGAATAAGAAAGAGTGGAGTGTAAATGCCATGAATATTGGTTGAAGTAAGTTGGCTTTCGTAATAATAAAACTAAGGTATAAATTAATAATCTTACTTTGATATTGTAATGATGGATTGAATACAACCACATTCTCCAACTAATAATCAACTGTCCTATACACGAAAACTTTTACTCCTCCACACACAATACTTGATAATTCTTAAAGTAATTAGCGATAGAAAATTACAAGTCCGTACAGAGCTTTTATCCAACAACTTGAGTGATATCACACATCGTATTATTAACATCACGCGAACGCGTGCGTTAATTGGTGGCAATTTAAAACGATTAGCGGTATAGATTGGAAGTTGCAAGCCACTTTGATTAATGAAAAAATTTATACATGCTCTACAAAAATAGAACGAAAATCGATTTTCAAAAGATATAATCGTAGACATAGATAAAATACTAATAGAGGTCGCGAGTGTGCGAAAATCCTACTGATTTATAAATTCAGTGACTTCTAGCGCCATCTATTAGCGAATTTTTTGCATTCATTACCTGCATTGCTGCATAACCATTATATTATACCCAGAAATGGTAGCGATTTTTTGCTTAATGATTCACCAAAACGGGTCGTTTTATTTTTATAACGGAGTCAATTTCGCAACTCAGATTTGCATGTTTTGTTTTCTCCTTGTCTATGGTAAAACTCGTAGCGAATTGTCAATGAGTACCTATTGTCTGGAACTTTTTGTCTATTACTCTATGACCAGTACGATTTCCTGCCATTGTATTTTTTTTTACAAAATTCTAAGATTGTTGAGCTATTATTTATCTTATAAATAAATTTAAATATCTTACCATAAAGAATTTTCCCATACTTAGGTAATACTGCGAAAACATTTATTTATCTGAAATCCAGCGCGGAAATTGACTTTCTACCTTTACCTACAATTACAATTTTAATTATTGAATTTCCTTGAGAGAAAAAAACAATCTTTTCAACAATCACTTTCATTAGTTTGGAAATGCTAAATTTAGGTTGAAGCAATATTACTACGGAAACAACAGTAAACTCAGGTACATCAATAACTAATTAACTTCAACGGAGCGATTAACACTATGCTCATTAACATATATCAATTTAAGTGGCGGTCTGCAGTGTCTGTCCGCCCCTTGCCGGAGGCTGCTCTGAATTACTTCTAACACCGAACTGGTTAATATTAAAATATAATAAACTAAAATTACTTGGAAAATAAATTACTAGTTTTCCGTTACTAGCTTGGATTTTTCATAATTGTATTCGCTTAAACAGCTTTTATGGCGTCATTTAGGTACTCGTTTACGCTTAGGAGACCAGAGTACAATTTTGTTAGTATTGTAACTGTTAGATCATAGACAAATACCAAGCCGACAAGAAGAACTCTGGATTCTTGCCACTTCAACTTCATCTCAACTCTGAAACGCTGTTATCTCCAAAGAATAGGTAATCTATAAGCCTTAGATGCGTGTTATAAGTTATATGCAAATGGCTATAAGTGATTTCAAAAAAAAACCAACCAAAAAACTCTCAAAAGAATTTTAATTCATTGCTGCTCCGTTAAAAGAAAAAATAACGAATTTTTAGTCATTGAACTTTGCTGAAAACTTTGACTGAAAACGAATAACCGACCGAGAATTTAGTTAGGTACTTTATTACGAAACATCAAAGGGGAAAAATCCCCTTTTGGACCCTTAGCAGGCCAATCTAATTTTTGTGTCGACTTTTATTGAATTTTGCTCGCCGAGACCGGATAATTAAGTTAAGTATTTGATGTAACATTTTTAAATACGATGTTGTTATTGTCTGTTTTCGTCCCGTATTTGATTGCATGTATTGCAATTAATAAAAACGTTGGTTTGGTATCAGTAGTACTTACTTGGATTATTCTGTGTTTAATTTTTAAAGATTTTGTGATTGTATACACATTTCGATAAGTATGTACCTTCTTACACACTTTTGGCTAATTTTGTCTCTCTAATGAACTCTCCTGCAATACATTTTTTATCTGTAGTAGTAATGTTTAACATTCTTTACAATTAGAATAGGCGTTGGACGAACTTGGAAGTAGCTCTTCCATTAATTTTTCGATCTTGATCATGATTATGAACATGACTCGATCCACTCGAGTCTCGACTTGATCCTAGCGGAATACATTAGAGGTTGGAAAAGCGGAACTTTCTCAATAGCGAGTTCCTTGTGTGTGACTGTGTAGTGCATGGTTTTGTGTGGGTGTGTGTGTATAGGTGTTCAGGATCAGTGGCCGGCGCGCGCGCACCTGCCGCGGTTCCCACGCCTCGCCGCCCGCGGCCCCCGCCCCGTGACGTCACATCCACACAAACAACGGTCCGCGAAGCCGAACTCGTTTTTTATTGCCCCATTACGCAAAGAAATGTATGTACTGTGATTGAATATTTTGATGTGCTCTATTTTAAAAAAAGAATACCTAATAACAAAACCTATTTCACAGTCAATCTAAAAACTAGTGTTATTCTACCGTCTACACGAAGACTCTACCCCTTGAAAATTATCATATCTATGTATTTTATAAAGATCCGTGCTCTTCGTAGTACAATTTAAAGTTTTGTAAAAATTGGTCTACCTATAGTGATTTTTTTCACGTTCAATTTATGACCTGCACGAAATTAGTCTACGATATCTGCAAAAAGTTCCCAATATTAATTAAGGAACTTGTACTAACCTAGATAGATGCGATTCAAAGTAAAGATCATTAAAAGTTTTTGTGATGTGCATGTCATAATGAAAACTTATGTAAATGTAAATAATAAATGGTATTAACTGTCTATGGTATAAAAAACAATGGAAAATAAAAACGTTTTAAAACCAATTCGAATATTTTGTTTCCAATACTGCAGTGTGTCGCAGCGCCATCTATTTGACATTGACCAAGTTACGCGACAGTTAAGCGCCATCTAGTGGCTTGCCTGTTAACTATTACGTGAGTACGCAACGTGACAGTTTTCTAAAGTTTGTAACAGATGGCGTAAGCTGTGCTAGTCAAACAAAGTGCATTGTGTTTTTATTTCTTTCTGCATTATAATATTTTTGCTGTACCTATTCCTGACAGTCTAATATAATATATCATTAGTATGTACACTGTGCAGGCTAAAAAAAATAGCGAACCAAATTCCCTGTATTTTAATATTTTTTTATTTACGTCTAATAAACATCTAGACTTCATCTAGGTTTCATTGAGCGGGCAAAGCATTCAAAGCTAAAATTCCTTGAATTAGCGAAGTATCTATAGTGACGTGACGACTTGAGCACCGTGGTAGCTTACAATTATTGAAAAAATAAAACTTTAGTTTATTTATATCGAAGTTTTGTACATTTGTGTAGTGATCCGTTGCGGCAAGTTGGCAGGCTTTCAAACGTCTCTGGTATATCATAACGAGAGACCAACAGATTTATTGCGCCAATAAATCATATTTGGGACACATACTTCAAGATAATGTGCGAATTTATTGGTGACACAGACCAACAACCATAACGCACTAGGTTTTAAAGATTTTGAGATTGACAATTTTATTCACTAATTTGGTTTTCATCTTTTAATTGAATACATACTTACTTTTTAATTTTATAATTAGGCAAGTAATAAAGTTCAAAACCATTATAGGCTGATGTGCTCCATCCAAAAAAATTTGGTATCTATTCTAAATGTTTCTTTTACAACCCATAAATATAAGATCTTTTTATTTTCATAATTAGGTAGGTAGGAACCTACTTAATTTGGGTATACCTATAAAGTTACAGAACGGGCGATTTTCATAATGATGTTTATTTTATAAGTAGATATAGTTATTATGTGATAGTAAGCAATAAAATTCATTGTTTTTAATCAGTAATGATACCTACTAATGAGTACCATATTAATATCTACGATTGTCTGTCTGTGTATTAAATAAAGCACAATAAGTACCTATAATAAGATTACTGGTGAAGATAGATAATATCTTTACCTATAACTGTCACATAATCACTTATCATGAACAAGATACCGTGCATCGCTACGAAAATCACATTTGATTGCATCTACATAATAATAATATTTAAATAATAATTAACTATTATGGTTTTGTAGTAATAATCTCATGAACTTTTTGTATTTGTATAAGATTTAGCACAAAGCGAGAGTTATCTAAATGTAGTGCCTAAAATACATATAAATAAATACCTACTATACCTAAAATACATTAAAACATATCTTTCTTATGTTCTTGGCTAAAATAGAGAAACAATGGTTGCAACTTCCATATATAAATTAAACGTAACGGCTTTTATGTAAAACTACTTAGATATATGGCGTCAATGTTTTATTACGAAAAATTATATAGGTAGGTATGTATATACCTATAATATGTTTCGAATGAAAAAATGACGCCAAAATGGGTTTGCTCCAAATCTGTTGGCATTATAAGGACATTGTTAGTATAATTAGGTAGGTAGGTAATAACAATATGTATTTTATTCTAACATGACAAAGATACAAATATTATCATAATTTATACACTGACTTAGATATAGATTCAGGTTATGGTTCATATAGTTCACGCTGAACAATCAACGGTATTGACATCAATGTGGTTTGAGACGGTAAACATACAAATGTAAATTTGTATGATGAGATGTAAATTTAGCAAAAGCAGAGTAAGTGAGGCATATTCACAATTGAAGGATATTTAAATACAATCGGGTTCATTTTGGGTTTGCTTGAGTTTACCGTGTCTTTCTTTGTTATGTGTTAGCGACCCTTCATAAAGCTGGGGATAATTTGTGGCAATCTGAGACACATGAAAGCTAAGTACAAGATGATGACACCGTTCATAAATCATTTTTTATATAAAAGAGGTTTTTATTTTAAGCAATGCCTTAAGGCCTGTTTCGATCGCCACAGGAAATTTAAATAAATACATTTTTATTTAATTTTTCATAAAAAAAAAAGCAGTTAGCAAGAACTATAATAATATTTGACTTCATAGTTTTTATATATTATAATAAACATTTGTCTAAAAATAGCTACTTTAATAATACGCTTAGTTTGTAAAACGTATTCTGACGGATAATAATACATTTTCTTTTTCAGACGAAAGCCTACCAAGTATCAAACAGGCTTTTTATGGACTTTTGTCCATGAATAACAATAAAGATGTGAACAGAGTAACATAAAATATGAATTCGTTATCTATATACATAAAAATGTAGTGGAAGGTGGCATTAGTATGCAAACTATACGGTAGCTTGTGCCGAGAGGTGACGACGAGGCCATTTAGATGCGCGTGCGCATCGCTCTACGCACAAAGCATCACCAAACAGAATTTGGGGTCGTTAAAATTATTTTTGATCTCAAATTAATAAATATTTCTATATAAAAAAATTATAGGTACCTACCTGGCAAGCACTTCAATAGGCAATATTTGATGTTTAAGTTTGAGGTACTCTGTAAAATGTATGCATGTTTAGTTTAGTTTTAAATAAATTATATATTTTTAATATTTTACTAATAATCAATATTTTTAGTTTGTATTTTAAAAAAACCTCATAGAATTACATACCTATTTTTTATTTTATATTTTATATATCTACCTACAGTTAAATTTCAAAAACAAATGGTAGTTTAGATTATAAAAAAATATTTCAATTTTAAGTGTGGTAGGTAATTAAATATGTAATTTTTGATGTTCTTAATCTAGTGGATCTAAAATGTACTAGCATGATTTTCTCTTTTATTTAAATATAGTTTAAATAGTAAACGAACAAAGATGATCTAACGATTAGGTCGAGGATACGGAGAAACAACACAACACTAGAGAGCTACGAAGTAAACCCACATACGTAGCGCGTTGATGTACAGTTCAAAAGCGCAGTGAACTTTAAATGTCAATAGACGAAACTCTATAACACTGCACTGTTGGTGTTAGGTATAGATCTTCCATCTATTTCAAGAAGCTAGTGTAGCCTACCTACTGTTCGCAAGTGGATTTATAAACCCTATAAGTAAAAACCGCTTTACATAATATATAATATGTTTACTTTTAAAAAGCTCACACTAATCGTGTGATATTTGCATAATTGTTATTCCATTAGGAACATAAATAGGGATTCGTTAGAGTTTCGATGTAGTAATTTATCTGTTTGCGTTGGCAGCGGTCAGTATCGCGATTAATAAAACAACATGTCCGCCGACTAGTCCGCCCTCGGTACCAGGCGAACATACGTCTATGGAGCTTTCGCATCAAAGAAATATAGAGAGAAGAGGTTCGAGTACGTACTTTAACACTATGTATAAAGATAATAGTTTAAGTTTCCTGTTCGTTTTGCTGAGTGAGAATAAAAAATATTGATCTGATTTGTTAATCCGTAAGGATTTTTTTGGATTTTTATAAAGATGATACTACAATAAAACTATGCCGAGCAATATAGGTACAATAATGCGTTCCAAAGATGGATTGTGTTAAGAACTAAGAAGATAGGTTATACTCGTATTTCTCAAAGTTCTAAGAAGGCAATACACAACACAATGTGAAATAATATGCGTAGTTGCGTTAGTCACCGCAGCACAGCAGCATAACAGATTTGAGACTTCTTTAAATCTACTCCTTATGCACGTATGAATTTTCTATTCTAGAACTGCTTTATAATAATGTATGTCCAGTGCAGGTGTAGAAAATGAGTCCGCAAAATGTTACACTTTGATTCGTTTCTTGTTTTCATTTCCTCTTCAGCCGTCTTTAGAAAGGAGGCTGTTCTCAATTCGTAAAAAAATTAAACCGAACTTCAAACTTAAAGATAAGAAATCAATTATAACAGACATCGAAAACTTATTTTTGATTGTGCTATAAAAATAAATTTACCACAGTATTCGTTCCCTTGAAGCTGTTGTTCTTTCTATATTCGATACATACACTTATTACCTACAGTATTTAAATACCTTTCTTGAACTACTGTTTTAATATTAATTCTCTGGAGTGGGCCACCGCCATTCACGATCGTTATGAATGAAGCTTGCTTGTGTGTGTGCGTGCTCAACCAAGAGCGCGCTGCGGCTGTTTCGTACACGTGTTTGAGTCAACATGGTAGGCCGTTCATGAGAATTTTCTTGTGTCAACATCTGAACTTGCTTAGACAGAAATAGCTTGCAGCTTTGTTTTCGCAAAGCAATAATATAAATGGCCGCCTACCACTTGTAATGGATGGCTTGGCGCTTGGATACTGTACCTCTGTTGTTCGTGTTTTATGAATCAACTTGAAATACAGGTTTCTGAGCGCCAGTTTTAGAGATTTCATCGAGTAAGTACGGTTTTTCAGAAAAAAATCAGTTCAACTCTGCGCATTTAAAAAAAATTATATTTAGGTATACTAATCAGATTGTTTTGACGACCTGGTAATTCCAATTAAATAGTCCAATTAAATAATCAATAATATTTTCTAAATAATAATCCGCTAAAGAAAATGAATATATAACATACTTAATGAGTAAAGAGAACGAACTTAGATACCACCAAGTTACTTAGGTTCAAAAATAATCATATTTTCCATAACGACAACAGATTCTAAATAATAATTTTAATATCTGTCAACATTGATTATTATATGTAATTAAACGTTCACCAGATGATAAGCAAGTGTCTCACAGACACCACATGTGTTAAACCTACATAAAACAAGGGATATTGCTATAGAGCAATGCATTTTAAACTTTATATCACAATGATAGAGTTCAAAATCGAGCATTGACTAAAAACCAGGTGACACACGACACTTACTTTCCACTTAGTAAAGCATAAAAAACTGCTTAACACGCTCAATTTTAATATAATGTTACATAGACTTATGGAGGCTTAATTATGATGAGAGCATTTGAAAAATTATTGCTCACTTGAACATTCTTTGTTTATAGAACTGTAATGGATACGACTTGTACTTTACGTCGGTGAATAGAATGTTTAAACAAAAACATATTATACGAGTATAATATCAGTAATCGCTATAAAAATATCTACCTACTATATGGCCGATTATCAAATTTTTTGATACTATGTAATTAGTTTTAATACAGCCGTGTTTTTGCAATAATAAAGATAATGTTAATTAATGCAGATTTCATTAAGCTACAATGAAAATACTTATATGCCAAACAACATATCTAGGATGTTTTCTCAAACACCTCCACAAAGTAACAGTTGAATATTCAATTCCTTATACACAATTATTACAACTATTTCAGTTCTAAAGTTGTATTCAACTATTCTAACTGCACAGCAATAAAATCAATAACATAACTAATTGTTTATAAATGTAATCAATTCAGTCTCGC
>DWQK01003055.1:0-12102 GCA_018231225.1 Noctuana stator | reverse complement strand
TAAAGGTCACCAACCGCCCTTGTCGTGCGTGATGTAGATATTGATGCCTAAACCCTTTTTATATTTGAAAGGAAACCCATGCAGTAGGATGAAGAGAAGATAGTCATATCATAAAACTTTTCTGACTGAAATAAAATTGCATTGCACTAAACATGTATGACAGATCGTAGTTAAAGCAATCGGTATGTGTGAACTAAATATATACATGTCATACTTGCCTATTCAAATCTATAAATTGTGTCAAAACCTAAATGAAATGCAGTTGATTACTATATTACTATATACGTTAGTTACTTAGTATTTAGTATTGCAATGTGAATGTAAGTAAAAACATATCTGGGTATTAAAAGTAAGTATATTGCAACTAGTTTTTGCTTCAAGTGCCTTTTTAGTGCGAAACTTAAGCCTGATGCAACGCGGCTATGTTTAAGAGTAAAATAAGTAATATATTAATTAGTTAATGTCGTTATTTTAGAAATAGAAAGAGAAAAATATGTACATAGAAAGTGCTTAAACTAAAAATTTCGGGCAAACATAAATATTATTATTTTATTAAACATGTTACTTAAATAGTTCTGTGTTCAGTCTTCCTCCTTCTTATGGAAATATTTAAAAATAGGAAACGTATAATTTTAACTGTAAAAAAATTATATTTATTGAAACGTAAAAAATTTTACTGGTTTTCATTCTAAAAGGTTTTTTTTAATCACATTTTTCGGAGCCAAAATAAATTTTTCAATTTTAATTTTTTTTCTCAGTCCTTGAATGGTCAGTCTATGAATAGTATCGGTTAATATATCGATATTTTTGGGAATCTCCTTACAAGGCACCAGCCTCAAACCCATACAAATGAACATAAAGAATTGTGGGAACTATTTTGTAAGACGATGGATGAAGAAGAAATATGACAAGTGTTTGAATATAGAACGAAAGCGTAGAACATGATCGATGAGTGCAGATGATAATCGAGAGACAGATGAGAGATGGGACTGGGGAGCAAATTCAAATTCAAAAATTTTTATTTATCATAAGGTACAAGTATACACTGGATGAACGTCGAATAATTCGGTACATTTGGTACATTCGGGCATTAGGCGCCCCTTTGGCTAAGGTAGGCCGGGAGAAAAAAGCCGGCAGAAAAAAACTCTCGGTACTCCTTTAAAATCAAGTGTATAAATTACAGATTATTAACAAATTATGCAGTATAGCCTAAGCTTGATAGAGCGCGAGGGCTGGGTCGTTACTATGATGTAAATAGGGCGTAATATGTAAATAGTAAATATAAAATAAAGTTATAAGATGTCTCGATCAGCCCATTAATTTCCAACCCACAGAATGATTAAACCATTATTTTTACAAACAAACAACACATTATTATCGTTACGCGTCCACTGCAGAGCTCAATATTGTGATAGATACATAACCAAGTAACCCAGTTACAACCTCAAGTATTCTGAATTCGATAAACCTATTCTAAACACGTATCATACGTCGCACGCATGCGACGGAAATGGTAGGAAAACGCGAAAGTTCCCCTCGAAATACTTACTGCATTCATGCGAAAATATTTAGAACGATGCAATGATAGAGCTCCTATACTAAGCATACATGTACTTCATATCTTCTGGTAAGTTTAGATTAACTCCTAGAGAAATTGCGACATACTCGTAAATATCAGACATCCCTACCTAGAGTCACGGTAGAAAAAAATGTGACTGCAAAACCTTACTAATTCTAGCAACCATGGTCTTAATTTATTTAAATCTATACTAATATATAAAGCTGAAGAGTTTGTATGTTTGTTTGAACGCGCTAATCTCTGGAACTACAAGTCGGATTTGAAAAATTCTTTTTGTAAATGATAGCTACATTTATGAGGAAGGTTATAGGCTATCAAACATTACGTTACTATTCTTAACGCGGCTGAAATCGCGTGGCAAAGCGTCTAACTAATATGTTTTAGAAATATTCTTTGCAATGTTAATTTGACGACTTTCCATTTAAATAACAAATTTTGCTCTATGAATTTTAGTATTGAATTAACGGACGGGAGATTAATATACCTTCTATGAGTATTTAAATAATTGATATTAGTTAGAACTACTTACAAAACCTCACATCTGTCATCAAAGGATTGTGTACTTATGTATTATTTATTAATTTACTTATATTTCGTCTTTAAGCCAGATCTTTTAGAAAAGAGTACTAGAACAATAATTGATTGAACAATTAAGCTTACAAACGAAGTAACTAGTAAGCTATTATAAACTTTATACCCTTAAACACAGAGTTTAATTTCGACAATTTCTAACCTAATCACATGATTCATGACTTGAATACTTAGTCGTAATACAAAGACTGTTATGAGCCATTTATAATAGGTATATTAAGGAGTTATCAGATCATAAGTTGATGTACGATATGCGTTAGCTTAAAAGAAAAGGAAATTCTGATTTTATAAGTGAAGAGAAACAGTAAAGTTTTGCTTTAAGTTTTAATAAACTAAGTTAATAAGTTTTATAAAAAAAGATAAGGAATAATAACTATAAATGGTTGACAAAGACTTTGCATCTGAGTAAAAGCTACTGCAGCAAAGTTTAACGATACAATGCAATAAAACATAATACAATAAAAAAGGTTTTTATCTAATGATAATTAAGATAAAAAGGTATAGTGGTACTTTTCTTTAATTTCCCTAAAATTAAAACAATAACAATAGAATAGACTATAAAAATATATAAAAATATAGAGAGAGATATAAAAATTAACAATTTCTAATTCAAAAAACAACGCGTTATTTTAGAATTTTATTAATTAAATACTGTATGTATGTAAATTAGTTCTATTTTATTAATAAATGAATAAAACAATTTAAGTATTTGTTAAATATAACCGAAAATCATCTGCTTACAATAAAACATGTTCCTTAAGTGACATACATACATAAGCGTAATAAAACAAAGTAAAGAGTATTTGAATTGACGCAACCGATTTCACTTTTGATTCTCGTGACTCGGTCACTGATCGTGGTTAATCGTGACCAGTTCTCGATAGTCAAAACCATTTTAAATTAACCGATAGATGAGTTTAATGACCAGTTCTGCGCTTACTCATTGCAGGAGTCTATTCTCTAACACAGTACACTCATTTCCGAAACAGTCGGTAAGTACGGGCTACGAAATTTACTCTAATAACGATAGTTTTAACACTGGTTTCAGGAATGACTGATTGGGTAGAGATGGACTGAGTCCATCTCACCCTTTTCTACCGCAAACCTGTTCATGTTTAAGAAGAAATCTAATTGCCGGGGAATTTTAAAAATGAAGTGACAATGGTTTTAACACGCTTACATTAGCTTCAGCTGTACGTATCGTAACAAAATTTCAGCGTGATTTTAAGCTGCGAGTACTTTATGAAACGTTTGATTAAATTGAATCTTTGCATATCTACGAGTATCAAGACCCGATAACAATAAAATATAGGATGGAGGAGCGTAGAGGTGGCTGTTGGAACTACTCAGTGGCTACTAGTAAACCTCTCGTGTTTGGGTCCAAAATAATATGATTCGTCTTGACAAGTCAAACATATTGCAATTAGATCAAGTAGCATATTTAAAAATTAGACCACATGCCTACCTGACAATACATAAAAACAATTTTTTATGTTATTTTATTTATATTTATTGACGTCACGTCAATAACTTGACGTCACGTATGTTAGACAGTATCTTATATATAACACACGGAAAGCCTTTATAATGATGAAAGGCACACGGCTGTACCTAGAAATGTTCACGCGAATTCTTAAGGGGGTTATTAGAAGTAATTCGATTTGTGACGGTTATCATTCGAAACGGTTTCGTGTAGCTCAGTTCGTTCACTAAACATGCCATAGGAAGTGTATGAGATGGTACAATGGTTGGGGAGGTACCACCATTACCGTTCAAGACGGCAAAATTACTTTTTGGTGATATACACACACTTCCCTGTGTCGAGAGTGCCATGGACATACACATAGGTAATTACTCAAACACCCAGACCGAGAACAGAAATCGAAACCTCATCATTTACACTTCTGCCATAATTTCATCTCAACTTCTTCATAATTTTAACTTTTAAATATTTTCCAACTTTTGTCTTATTATTATATATTTATTATTTTAATTACTATTTTAATGGTCTATTTATATTTAACGACCTGCGTGGTGTAGTGGTTACCTCGCCAGTCCACCACCATCACCGGGACGGAAATTAAATGATGAATTTATATTTGTGTTCTCGGTCTGTGTGTTTGTGTATTTTGTCCTTGTATGTGTTCATGGCACCCACGACACAACGAATCCTAAAGTGGGGCAGTGAGTCTGAAGTGTTAGTTATATTTATTCGGACACAATTAATGATACGAATATGTTCAAGCGCCGTTCCTCACCTTTACCTGTGTTAACCGCTCAGGTGACATTTAGATGACCGCTCACCCGCGTTATGCAAGACATTGCTAGGTTGCCACACATATTGATTTATAATCTTATACCTTACTGGTTACTGGTAACGCGCGGAATGTTACTTGAATCATCCTTTCAAATTACAAGTATTTTTTATTGGCACTACCGCTTAGGACAAATAGGAATAATAAATAATTATAACTTAAATAAATAATTATTATTTTAAAATTGTCGCGCGTATATTTAAGTAATGCAAATTTGCAAATTTAGGACGGACGACACTGTCGAACTGGACTTAATTGAAATGGAACCACACGGGAAGCACCAGCTTTCAAATAAAAAAGAATAATCAAAATCCGTTCACCCAGTCGAAAGCTATGAGGTAACAAACAAAGAAAATTAAAATGAGTTAATCTGAGTATAAATAATATATCCGGCTGAATAAAATATTATGTATAAAATTAACTTTCAAATAATTTTTTCATTGTAAAGTTACAAGGCTACTCGTATATTCAATCCGTAATTGTATATCAATGCGTAAGTTTTACAAGAATTACGTTTAAACGTGTGTGTTAAAACCTTGTGATTAAAAATAATAATTAAGAGCGTGCTAACTTCGTTACTGCAATAGATATAATAATAAAAAAAATTAAAAAACTTATTACTTATTACATTTTATATTATATATACTATATTTACTACTAATAGGTACTATTTATTTATTTCCAAATAAGTTACAAAAAAAACCGAAGTCGTTGATCGTATCTAAAACAAAAGTCGCTCGAAAATGAAATTCAAGCGACTTAAAAATATACAAAAAATTTAAAGATAGAAATTAAATGTTAAATACTCAATCTCTATTTATTTGCTCTGTTTTCAATATGAGGTTGGTACTCTATTTTTGTCCAACAATATTAAGTATGTATTTATAAAATATTTTTATTATACTTATTATGAACGAAATAACAGAAATTTTATCGAAAAGAAACAAGTTATATTGCTTCAGGAGACCCGTTGATATTCATACAAGTTTTAAAAGGCGTTTTCCTTATTCGACAGTGAAAGGAAATATAAGATTACGTATCAAATACCTATTGGTTACTACTAAAGACCTTTAAAAATAAGTAAGTAGTAATTTTATAAACGATGAAACAACTGGCAACATCTTTACTTCTCCATTGCTAGGATCTAAACATGTTATTAGTTTTACATTACGAGTAAAGATACTCGTACATATCACCTGGCGCTTAGTTATCGCATTTACGTTATATAAATATCGCATTCGATATAAACCTAAAACTTATATTCAACTTTAAGTTTTGTGTCTTTAAATTTAACAGATTTGTACATACAATGAAAAGTATTTTAAGAGGAACAGATAAGTTTAATTAATTTTGATTCGACATAATATTTCGAATATACGATAATGTTTACAGCTCGATATATATGTATATGACATATATATCGAGCATATACCTACCTACTTCTGGCATACAAATAGCAACTCATACAACTAACGTCTGACACAGATTCGTCAAGTAGTTAGTACCACTAGCCGTCGTATAAAAACCGTTTGTAACACATATTACTAATGTAGCACTCAAATTTGTATGTTAATTTGGTATAATTCTCATAGAACCCAGACATTTTTGCTTAACAAACTGCAATATATAGTATATTCTAGCAGTCATCGTGATACAAAGTGACAAATCTGGGTCGACTCTGTGTAACTTTTAGTAATAATAATAATAAATTAAATTTGTCGTCTAAAATAAGAGTAAAAAAAATAAAAAATTTAATTAGTTTATCGTTCATTTCTGCCTGCGTTCGTTGATGTCTTTTGTACTAAGAGCTTTTAATCGAAGGCATGTAAACGGTAGGTTGTATTTCATTTAATAATTTTCATCACTTATTTCGAATTCCCTTTATTGGCTCTATAATAATAACTAAGGTCTTGAAGTATTCCGTGATTAAGTTTTTATAGAAAGCTTCTTATAAAAATAAAGATAATTTTTAAGTCTAATAAAGAGTACTTTCCACAAGTTTAACTTCACATACGTTTCGGAGTAACATTAAATTAATTGCTTATCGTTCTTAATTTATGTCACATTTGTAATTATTAATATTTTAGAAGACAAATTATCGTGTCAAAGTGCGCTTTAAAAAAGCGCCGCTGAAAAATTCTAATGAGATATTTCGAAATGTAGAGACGGCAGAATCGTGATCTATCATGCAGTCGGCATTTATAAAAAGCTTACCTTGACATGTCACCGCACTTAGGACTATCACGACGAAAACGCCCCATCCCAGGGCAAGGGGACCCATTCTGCGAGCACATCCGGGAAATCTTGGTTGTAGCATTTTCACTCACACTATCATAATAGTACTATTTAATTGTCTAGAGTTTGAACACAACACTTGGGCACTATAGTTTTGTTTCTTTATTTTTGCTGCATTTCGTTTTTTTTGTGTGCGAAGTGAAAGGTGGATGTTATCGAGTTGACGGTCGGCGGCTGACTAAGAAGGTAATAGACAGTTCAGCGCGTACGCAGCGAGCGCGCGCTGGCCAGGTGTGTGCAACTGTTTATTGACCCACTACTTTTAATTATGGACTTAGATAAGCCTTTTTGGCCATCAGAGAAAATGAAATTTGCATTTACGGCTAGCATTGTTTTTTTTGTTATTCACGTTGTGAAATTATTTTTTCAGAATTCAGGTGATCAGGCCCTATTTTGTCAGCACAACTACGTCACACGCTTGTGTTTCCGTTATTACAATAGTCAAATTACAACTTCCATTCTAATTTCTTTACAATAATTTAACTTCAAAGATATTGTAGACATATAAATATTTCGAATGCGATATTGCATATTTAAGAAATATTTACTAACGTAGTTAACGATGATCGCAAATAAATCAGAACTGAATTTGGTTACGAAAGACAGATCAATAAGGTAACGCCATCTGTTGGCAAACTCATGACACGATTCAAATTAGCGGAAGCGTTGACTGTTACTCAAACTATTAAAATCAAATAATTAAAGCAGTATAAATTAAAAATATCTTTTTAAATAAAGAATTAGTAGTTACAGATCAGTAGCGTCATCCTCACGATTCGACATAACATATAATCTATATATAAATACTTTAATTGTTCGTTTGAGGTTATAAGATAGTATAAATGTCTATTGAAAGGTTGCGCACGTCTGGCCGCCAAGCCCGCTTCACTTTCAAACTCGGTCGCGGACACACGGACGCAGTAAGGGCTAGTTTTCACGAGTGCTTTTTTAACGCTTTTAACGCCATTAAAATGCTGCTTGGTAATTTGATGGTCGAAATTAAGAAGTGATTAAAGATTTTCATTTCGTGATTTCTTGACATTATTAATTTATTTCTTTGTATTTTAAGTTTAGTATTTTACAAAGTTGCCTTGTCAAGATATTTTGTAAAGATTTTTAGAAATAAACGTTTAGTGTTTTAACATTAAACAACAAACAATAATTAATCTGTGAATACAGTACTCGTACAGCAAAAAACCTATGCTTAACACACCATGCATTTACATTTAGTTATTCTTCATCATAATCCAATAATAATTTAATATTATGTAATGCCAAATTACTTCTTACATTACGTGTCATTAAAAAATATGCATCATTTTAGCGTCACCAAGGGACGGAATGCGCCCGCGCAGGCGCAGCGCACATCAAGTAATGTTTCCGCACTCTTCTGCGAAAGGCACCGACTTTAACCTATTAAGTATTAGAAACTTTCTTCCGTGCCCCTTTTATAAGTTCAATAGGATACGAATTAATTACTTACTTAATTGTCATGTCATTTAATGTTCCATCCGCATTGGATCAGCGTGGTGCAGAATGTTGCAGGCTTGCAGGCCTTCCCCGGTTGTAAGGACGGATTTGTGCCCAGCACGGGGCCATTAAAGTCGTTTAGTCGTCCTAATTGTATAAGTATAGACACAAATAAAAAAAATTTAAACGTTTAAAGGTCATTTCTTCTGCAGAAAATTGGAAGGTAAGGTTGGTTAACCGACCGGTCAGGAAAACCGAATACTCTGAAAAAACATTTCTTTAAAGTGTAAGGACACAGAACCTGGCTTTTAACTCCAGCATGCCAAGTGATAATACAATTTATAAGCTATATATTATAAAGTGATAATATAATTTTATTCTCTCTATACTCCACCTCCAAAGGTATTCAAAAGCAACATAATTTTAGATTTAGTTAATATTAAAACGATTTTAAAACCTAATCATCAACTTCAAATAAGGCTGAATTGGTAGCACCTTATTCATTCACGTGAAAGGCAAACGTAAATTCTTCAAAAGATTCCATAAACAAGTTGTATAGTAAACATAGCGTACACAGTACACAGGATGCTAAGATGAATGCGGGGGAATAAGGATGCTGAGCGACGCAGACTACACATCCTCCGAGACTTGTCGGATGTCAACTTTCACTCAAATAATTACGGAAAGTTTTATAGGACGGGAAATGGATCTGGTTTTGCCATTTCTTCGATCATTTTCTTTATAATTTCCTCGTTATATAAGTAAATTAATAATTAAAAATGTCCTAGGATTGTCATGTTTCTATTTTTTTTACTTACAATTTTCATTTTCACTTTTAATTCAGTATGCTTCAAATAGCTTTATTTTTAAGTTGTTTTCCAATAAAAATAAATATCAAGGATAGATACATAAAAAACAGACGATGATGAAACGGACGGATTTTTATGTGCTATCTCTTTATCTTTGAGACTTCATAACAATTATAATTCTTAATAATTTTTAAAGAACAATGCCATCTCTTAAATTATTCTTGAACTTCAGTGCTGCTGAAGAATGTAACAAGTGATTAAGTTACCAGTAATTCTCACTAGATGGCTCTTAATTATTATAAAATTTAATCATTTTTTACAGTTTTGAACTTCTTTTTAATTATTATTAAAATAGAATTGTACTTTGTATTAATTTATATTAATAAAATGACAAAATAAATAAAATCATATATTTCAGATTTGTATAAGATGACATCTGTAGCACACATTCCAAAACAATAGGAATTATACCTACACAGTAGTACATAAAATGATGTAAAGATGGCGCTATTATTCATGATGAAATTGTAAGCAGGCGAATAATGATAATAGAAATTTAAGAAATAACACACTGCTAATAATATGATAAAGATTTCTTCTTTATGTTATGTTTCAAATAATTATAAATTTTTAGTACTAAACAGTTAAAAAAACAGCTGTAAAAGTTATAAAACAAATACGTTTAGTTAAGAACTACTCATAGATGGCACTAGCTGTTGTTTGTAGGAGTTTTGTTCTGTGGTTATTGCCGCCCTTCGGTGATGCCGTCTTGCGCCCGTTTGCGTTACCTTTAAAGCAACACGGACACCGTGTCGTGTTGCTTTAAGTTGTTACCATTAAATCGCCTTAAATATATTTATTACCATTGTAAAGGAGAGTATGGGCGAAGTTTCATTGAACATATTATTTTAATTACAGAGATTCGAAGATTTTAGACAATATCTTTTGTAACTACTACAAATAACTATATCTACCTATCTATTTCAGCTTCAGCTATAACACTAACGCAAACTTTATCTATATCTATTTACTGTTTATATTCTAAAACTTTGAATTTATGTACCGTTTTTATGTAGAACACAAAAATTTATATAAATTTAGGAACTTTTACGATGAAGTAGGTGTATGGCGTTTGGCGTTCAATAAAATCTTCCAATGATAATTAAGTTGTTATTTATGAGATACGAAGTAATCGTGTTTGTATCTGATTATGAATCAAGGGAAACATTGTGGTGCGGTTATGTTTATACGTTAACAACAGAATAGCGTGTAGCCCAGCATTATTCTTCGCGTGAAATTCGATTGGGCATGGCCAATCGGATTTGTAGCCATGCGTCCATTCACTTGAATGAATGAAGGATAAGTCTCACTCCTGCTGCAATTAGAATAAAACTGAATTTGGTTATGGGTAATACCATATTGAATATACCTACCATATTTAAGTGTACCTACATAATGTAAGTGTTGCAGTATTATTCTGTAAAAATTTTTTCTATAATCCTATTTATCTAATAGTTGATTTTCCATAGCATGAATTTGTTATCACTAGCTCTTCGACGAAGAAAGTAAACCAACATGAGAAAGCCTGCAATCCTGAAAGTTCTCTATAAATTCCTTGAAAGATATGTTAAGTCCACCAACCAACACTCGGTCAGCGTGAACTAAAGCATAACTCTTTTTTTATTATTTCTGTACACAAAAAACAATTAAATAAATACAATACATACGAAGAAATGTCAGTAAAATACAAGCGAAGCTACCGCAACAGTTGAATTTAAACATAATACTTTCACATTAACAGCATAATATTTCGTTTGCTCTCGCTCTAACTCTGATATCGTTCGCTCGCTCGTTAACGTTCACTCACTCACTCACACATTTACACTGCCGCCATTTTGTTTCATGCGTTTAGGGCGCACATTCAGTCCGTTCTTTTACGTTCATGAATAAATAAGTAATTATCAGGAATTATAAAAGGATAGTCACCATAGCTTTGAGTCTTCGAATATCGAGCGAGATAATCATTTCGAATTGTTGGAGCAATTTTTGTTTGTAAGTGGTAATTTTTCATTGATAAGTAATGATGAGCTTCGTCTGAAGAAGGTACTTACTCTGTTTTAAGGTTTAAATTAAACTGATGTTTATACAACGTCGTAACTTATTACAACGGTTCGTGATGCGTTTATAATTTTAACAATAATAATAATTATTTTTAAATTTTTATATTAAAGACGCAGAAAGAAAGGGTATTTAATATTTATATTGATTGGTTACTGGCATTTATTCGAATTCGACCTCAAATTAGTACAAGAACCAGTATCCTAGATGAGAGCTGTTTGTCGGGATTTTTTGTATTTTCTTGGGAGCCTGGACATTAACTGAATTGTCAGGAGAATGGTCTGCTATTCCCGGTCATCTGGCAACCTTACGAAGACCGTAAATATTCAGATCCATCTTGATCTATCATACACGTTTTTATCCCCGTTACAACAATAAAAGGAGATAGCCTGTAAGTATTTGAAATAAGAAAAAAATTCTAAATTCCCCTTCACATATAAACATTTAAACAATAATTTGCATACTATTACTATACATTACTAAGTCTAGGTACTATTCAAATTACAAGTACTTAAAAGTGTAAGTTGAGTGGTTGCGTGAATACACACGGACAATAAGTTTATCGATGTGTGAACTGTGAACATGTGTGTTGAACTACCTGACGTGCTCGGCGCGGCGTTCGTGTTCAACGAATCGGCTGTTAACACACATACGACTTATACTTTACGACATACCTCGCAGAATCAGCAAACTGAAGTGGCAATGGGCAGGCCACATCGTTCGAAGGACTGACAACCCATGGGGAAGAAAAGTCCTCGAAGTCCAAGAAGTCGGATGGAGACCGCGTCTCGGCAAAAACAGCACAAGTCGCCTCCGGCCCGATGTACTGATGACCTGAGGAAGATAGCGTGAAACCGCTGGATCCACAGGGCACAGGACCGAGCGGAATGGCGCCACTTAGGGAAGGCCTATGTCCAACAGTGGA
>DWQK01003054.1:0-12102 GCA_018231225.1 Noctuana stator | reverse complement strand
AAAATCGCTTGGTGTGAAACGACAAGAATGGAATTTAGGGAGAAACTAGGGGCTTAGTGTGCAGAGAGTTGCACCAATTCTCGCATCGTGGAGATAATGTGACATTTTAAGCCTGCTCCACATTTATCCCGTGGTCCAAATCGCGATTTCGCTGCACGAACGCGCACCAAGTCTGGAGCGGCCATCATATAAACTTAATATAAAACATTTCCATATACCTACGCGTCCATAAGGACACGTAAATACAATCCTATATTTGTTTATTCAGAGCTATCTCCTAAAATAAGATACTCGGAGATATCATCGCGAAATTGATTATAACGTCGTTATTCTACAAGAAATTCGAGATTAAAATCTTATCTCTTCTCTGTACCAGTATTATTTCTACGGCTTCATAAATATTAAAATAATCTTACTCTTACGTGTGAATTTTATTGGAGCCGACGATGATAATTTGCATTTAAATAGAAACAGCCTGATTTGATTAGACAGGCATAGAAGATGGACACATAAAGTATGCGCTGATCTGGTTACGAGGATTTTCAATCAGGCTAGATTACATTTTTACGATAAAAGTGTATTTAAATATTCTACCCACTCCACAATAGAACTACCTAACCTAACTACTATATAATAAACACCTATCTCATAACCTAAACTAAAATTAATTGTAAAACAATGTATCCACTTAAACGCGACAAACCGAACAAAGCGAACTGTTTTCATGAAGTTGCGTAAGCATATTATAACTGCGAATGCGAATGCCAGAATGCCAGTACCAGGATAAGCGTGGCTAGACAAGACAAGAAGTTGACACTCGTTCCTGTTAACAACTTGGCGAGTAATTACTCAACACTTTCACTGAGGATACCAAATGCTCCCAATGTTGTAGTGTTATGTAACGATAATTCTTCCGGATTAAAAGATTTGAATAAGTTTCTCAGTTAATTAATTGGGACTTACTGTGGACGAGCAGAGTTACCCAACTTATGGGTTTGGTTGTTCCATCTTTCTTCATATATCCATGTCCAACCTTCATTGTCGCTGGATAGACATGGATGTATGAATGCTCTTAGGGTTAGACTTTAATTTAAATCGTAAAAAAATGTATCGTCTCACTTTTTATAGTCCTCATTGTTATAAGACGTGGGTGTCCATGAATTGCAGTGACCACTTAAAATCAGGTGGTTGTGTTCGTTATAAATAAATAAATAACGCTTCACACTCGGATTCCCACACTAGGATTCCCCGTGTCGTGGGTGCCATGGACACATACAAAAACAAATATACAAATACCCAGACCGGGAACAGAAATCTAAATTCATATTTTAAATTTCTGCCTCGCCGGGGGTCGAATCCGGAACCCTTCGAATGGTGGACTGGCATAACCACTACACCACGCGCGTCAAATTTGTTATGGGAAAATATAAGAGTACTACCCATTGTTGTAGCAGTAATTGGATTGATCGTAAGACATCTGTAGGAGACGGAAGGTCTGTAGTCAGACATATTCTTGTCTCGTAAGTGTCTACGACGATGGGTCCCAAAGATAAGAGACGTATGGCTTTATTAAGTTATTATAAAACGATTAGTGAAACCGGTTTCAAAGTAACGCGCATCTTGTGAGATGTTAGCGCGATGGCTGCTATTGATAACAGGTGATGTTTAATATTCTATTCTTATTTAATAAAGATAATGTATAGTATGGCCATATTTAGGCAAAATTTTTGTTGTTCTGAAAGAGTGTATTTGATTTTAAAGTTTACATTACATTATTTTTAGCAGGAATATAGATAGACTTATCATAGAAGTTTGCTTAAAAACTGAAGCCGCTGCATGTTTGAGAAGGTATTAATTTCTTTGTAAATTTAAATTTAAGATTAATTAATGCTATTATTTCTCTGAATTGTAATTATTTACACAAAGTCTGAGAGAAATAATCACAGGTAGGGCGACGACAGGTCGTTTGCATTACAAATAAACGTAAGTAGATAAAATATCGATTTTTCAATCTTGCTTTACGCGGTGATATCTTGTTTGTCGTTACAAAATCGTATTAAGTGATCAACTTATTTCCTGTAAGATGCTATCTAAACTAGGCCCTTGAGGATCACAGCGGCGTCCAGGGGATCGCTATCTTTATTACTAATGAAGGTTATTTAGTAACTTCGCATTAAGTTGCCGCTGACATTGACAGCTAGTATCGAGAGATGTCTAATCTCTCGATACTATCTTATCAACAACAACAGTTTAACCGGAAAGTTGCGTAAGTCTGAAGAAAGATTCCTAACTTAACTTTATGGTTGCAGACAAAGAACAGAACAAAGTGAGTATTGTCTATCTACTAAATTAATATCTATTGCACTTACAATTTCTTGCAGGTTAATTTAATCATACAAATTTGGATTTTAGCGTGAGATGAAATCTCATTTTGGTGGTTATTATTGGTAAGACAATTCTTTGTTACTTTTTATAAAATATATGTACTTATATGAAACTAAAACATTATTATAGGGCCGAGAGGTCCGCATTAATTAATGTATATAAGGTAATTAGTCCGACGAATGGAAAATTCAACCTAAAATAGTGAATATCTTAATTTTATTCGCTCAGTATAATTTATGAATATTTTGCAGCTGATGCATTGTCCATCTGTTCTTTATAAAGATATGACGTAAGATGTAAAACGTGTCCTATCAACTCTTATAAATTCGATAATAAGTAGGTAGCATGTCATTACATTTACATGCAACAAGATAGTCTCAATGTATGTACGAGTATGTTGTACATATTTTTCAATGATTATAACAAGAAGGTATGATGAGTAACTAAGCTGACAAGTGCACGGAAATTCTTAACTTTAATATTTTGTAATTAAGTAATATTAAACCAGACAGTTATCAGGCACTGGGGCAACTAAACTCATTCAGACAACTCGTTGTGACATATACGTTGACCAATGAGATACCATTGGTCAACGTATATGTCACATGTCTACCTTATTGGTCAATTTAAGAGTCACATGAAGGCTGGCTGACGTACTGACGTAAACAAAATGGCATTAAGTTTGTGTAATAGACTCTCCGAGTCAATATATTATATAGTCAGAGTATATTACAATACAAATTTTGTATAGTCCGCGACATTTCGCGATGACAATTGGGGCATGAGCCCGGAATCTACAAAATTGGTTCACAAACGATGGATATATCGGTAAACTTACATAAAAAAGGAATTAAGATACATATCTACAGACGAACATAGAATCTTCGTCTTTTTGAAGTCGATAAAAACGAAGACAGTATCACAGTAGTCTTTAAGAGATTGAAATGTCCATGACTTCAGTTGGCATTTCGTGTTGTCTGTTACTTATTAGATATCCTGTCGATTTCCACGATACGGCGGCCGGAAGTCTTGTTAATCTTTGATGAGCAATCTCTTTTATTGTCTATCCTTGTTAATAAAAGTTTTTTGATAGGTACCATCATTTTCCTTCCTTTTTCTACACATCTGTGGGTGCGAAGCAAAAGTAAATCGTATAAGAAATTGTAGACAATTTTTTTTCAATTACTTTTAAGTTATTATTATTGTGTACCTAATTCTTATTTAAATTTAACTATTAGTAGGTACCTAACAGTGTTTTCCTTAAGTAATGAGACTCTTATCTACCTCAATATACAAACTTTTTGAAATTATTTTGACCTTAAATTGATATCTACTAAACAGACGAAAGAAAATTTATCACAGAAACTGTTCAAGACTTAAATAAGTGTCCAGAAATGGGAAAAAAATGTAAATAGTTACACTCTAACTTTGATATCTGATATCTTTGTACTCATATCTTAGAATCTCATTATTTCTATTTCGCTTTTAATCAATGTAGATATCTATCTACATTTATCTTATTTTGAAAGTTCTCTTTGGTGGTGCATACAATTAGTTTGAATTATGTGTTTTACAATAAATAACATCCGAAGACGCGTTGAGATGCGACTAATTAAGTTCTTGTGAGTTCGGACAATGCGTGGGTGGAATGCAATGGTGTCTCATCTTCACGATTCATTGATCATTCCTTCAAAATTTAACTCTATTACTGAAACCATAAGACTCCCTTTTAAATAAAAATAGTGGAAACATTATGAATTTCTGATTTTAATTCAGAGCAATACATTTGTATAACATTTTTTCATAATTGATAGTGTTAATGTAATGTCATTTGTAATATATGCTTTATGTTAATGATTTCTTGCGGTCGATATTTTGGGATAGCTGATATAAATAATGTTTGGTGTCCAATTTAAAGTTAAACGAGAATAGGTATAGACAGATACTTACTTTTTTGTAATTGAGGGAGGGCGGAGGGGGGATCTTCAAAAACTAAGATGTGATTCCGGACTAAATATTAGTTTTTAAAATACCTTAGCTTAAAACTACATAAATCCTGTTGTATAAACTCAAATAAAGAGAACAAAATCAGACAGATAGACATTAATTTATTACATTAATTATTATTATTTCATTACATTTTTTCTTAACTACAACTAATTTATTCTTAATTACAACTAAACTACTTAACTAACTTTAAATTAACTCATAATTTTTACGATAACGTTCCCACGCATGCTTTAGGTATAGCGTGTAAAGCTTACGACTGGTGGATCAGTTTTATAAGTAGTCGCTGTTACAATTTTAACGAGCTTCATCAATGGTTCGTAAAAACTTATAATGTTTATTACTACAAGTATTTTATATGCATAACGTGTTCTGCGCAATCTTGTCACAAATGTACGAAACCTGTAATATTCTGGCATTAAAGATAATAAAGTACACGCAAGTTCACGCCACGATAATTTACTAAATTAAAATAGAACTTGCCGGGAGCGCTGTTTGTCTAAATGTATCATCTGCGAACCTCGTGCATGGCAGATCGGATCTCTTGCGATATTGTAACGACCCTAAATAACCATTGTCCGAAAGGCTGAGCGATACAAATGCTCTTAATGCAAGAACTTTGAAGTGGCATTAATGTGAGAATATTAATATTTATATTTAAGTATAAACTGCTGAACACGCGTGTATTTTTCGGGTATGTCCGACTTAAAAAGGGGTAAGTACAAAGTTTTCTCTTTTCGTATTAATATCGTTTGTGTATTTGTGTAAATAAAATGTATATTAAAATTGTTAAAGAAGTTAATTATAACATTTACATTTATGATTGCAGTTCGTGTTCCAGGTTCTATCTAGGTATAGGTAAACAGTTTTAGATTTTATCTCCCTATTAACTCTTGTGCATAGCGTGGTAAGCTTTCATAAAATTAATTCCACAGTTGAAATACGCAAACATATAAGACCCCTGAAGGTCTCTGAGACTATGTTATTTTGATTGTCATTATAAAGAGATATGAAATTTATTTTGTTACTACATTATATAAGTACATATTGTTATCTAAAAGTGAAAATGTTTTTGCCCTTACGATTATATTGTAGGTAGGTACATGCACTTAAAGTACAGGACTGCTAGTTATAAGAAATATTTTGTGATTATATTTTGAAAGAATGTTAAATAATTCGAAATTCAACAAAATCGGAAAAAAATCAATTTCTTCAAAATTATTCGTTGTACTCACGTGTAAAATTACGGTAGGTAATTAAACATGATTCTTGGCTTGTTTTTTTTTTAAATAAAAAAAATCTGATAACTTTTTTACTTTATTTTTGGTTTTCATAATTGCATGATGCATTTCATATGGATATCAAAAATCACAATATTATGTTTCTGAAATCACAGCCTTACGGAGAAACTCGTAATAAATGATCGCTGCGTTTGTTATCGAACAATGTGAGCTATGGCCAATTTGTCATACCAGTAAGCCTTCGTTAGCATCGTAATAAAATGTGAACGTATTGTATTGTTTAAAGTTCAATGCATATTGAGCAGAGCTTTTTGTTTTACAAGCACTCTGTAAGGAGAGGCAAATTATGCTTCGTATGAGCATAGTACAAACAGAGTACAAATTACGCGTAGGTTGATATACATAATTATGTTATGTACCTACTTATTTTGATAATCTAATTTAACAGGTCTAAAAAAATTTGAAGTTGTTCATAAATTAGTAAACAATATTAATTATTATAAATTTACACATTTTCATAAGTATAATTTGAATGTGAACTTGATTTAACAAACCCATAAAAACTTGAAGATTTACTTTACATAAGGTAAACAGCTTGAAATCTGAATTTTAATTGCGGGCGGCTCCCTTTACAACATATAATACTTAGATACGTAACTGTGCTGTTTATTCATTATTAACGTTTATGTTATGAGCATATGTAAACAGTAGGTTTTATATTCGTAGTACAAATAAATGTAATAGCTTACTTACCTTAACATAAATCCCGCGAGTCCAAACGTTCAGAGCCGTGCATCCTTCATACAACTGGTATAATTGATGAGATATAGATTGAAACTGCGTTTGTCCATTGTTTGTTGGGCCTCGTGATTTATTAACGCACCTAACCTGTCCATTTGTCGATGATTTGTTAGTTGAAAATATAGTTTATGTAACTTTTTCTTTGTAATAAATTGTGAACGTAGTGGTAGTAAAGTTTTAAGAGCCTACTGTAACTATATCTATACATCGATACAAAAAAAGTTAATCGCCCTAACTTCGTTAAAAAGGTCGCAAATGTCACAATCGTTCTATAAAAAGGCTCTCACAAGGACGCGTTTAAAAAGTGAGCCTAAAAGTATAATACATTAACTCAGGGTTACCAGCAAAAAGAGAATTGGCGAGTTTGCGCTCGCTCGAGACAACACGAGGTGGCGCTGTCGTCGCTAAACTAACAATTTATGCATGGCCCCTAATGGGCCGCTCCATCACACTGTTTGCGGAGCTTTCTATGAAATTTTATTCGGTAATAGCATGTAGGCCTGTGCTTCAATTTCACAATGTCAATATGTTCGCGTAGGGTTGTTAATTTGATATGAAACGCGTTATCTTTTACACGTATACTTGATACTGTCCATTTGAATAGAATCGATTCTGGTAAATAACACACCTATTCATCTCTTTATTACTTTTATACAGATTTTTATTTTAATAAGTATTTAAGACAAAAATACTATATTCGTACGTAAAATGAAATTCTTAGATAGATTTTCTACAAGTAGGTACGTACATTTACTTTTATATTAAAAAGAAATACGTAGGTAACATTTCCATCATTAAAGTCATATCATAGACGTGCTCAGCTAAAAAGAGATCTTATCCGCGGAAATAATAAATTCCACCAATCCAATTATCTATTAATTATTTAAAATAATAATTGTTTGAACGCAATAATCCCTGGAACTACAAGAAGGATTTTAAAAAAATTTTCTGTGTATAATAACTACATTCATGAGGAAGGTTATAGGCTATCAAGCATTACGTTACAATTCTTAACGCGCGTGAAACCTCGGGGTACAGCTAGTTTCATTATAAATGTAGCCATCTAGAAATTGCGAAATTCCTTTTAATGTGCCACAGTCGTAAAAAAATAAACAAGCTATAAACGTCCCCTAATGGGTCGCTCCAACACTTTGCGAAGCCTCCTATGAAATTTTATTTAGTAATAACATGTAGGTTTTCGCTTCAATTTTGCAATGTCAATACGCTTTATTGTTAAGATATTTGAATAGATTTATATTACCGTGAGAGATAACACAATCGTCATATATGCCTCGAAATGGAGATTGGCGATGTATCGCCGTTTGTGTAGCTGTGTGTAATTGTTATTGGGCAGGTAGTTACAGATATAGGTAGGTATTCAACAAGTCTTGTTTATGTAGACAATTATCTATAGTAATATTATAAAGAGGAAATATTTGATTGTTTGTATTGAACAGACTCCGAAACTACTGGACCAATTTGTAAAATAATTTACTATATGATACCTGCATTCATGAGGAAGGTTATATACTATCAAGCATTTGGTACGCTACTATTCTTAACGCGGGTGAAACCGCGTGGCACAGCTATCTTTATATATTTATATTCTTCTGTACCTATGTCACTAAACTCCTCTTTAACGTGGGGACCGATTTCGATGACACTTTTTTTAAACTGTTTTTATGATGAAACAAATTATTCCATAATGTAAATAATTATTTTACCTAATTTGATATTTTTTATGCAGGGTTTATAAAATTAATTAAGGGAAAGACACCTTTGAAAAGATGAAATAGGACGGCTGACTAATACTGGTAGATAGAAAGGCAGGCTCGCCTGACACAGTACACAATAGGAGAAAACTTTAGACGGAAGCTTGGAATGCCACGAATAGGATTTTTACGATGCTCTTATCGTGTCTAAGCAGACTTAGCTTTCGTTTACTTAGGTATTATGAAATGCATTTAAACACTTGAAATTTACTAGTAGATAGCGTGTGTAATCGAGTAAAATGTTTTTACGATGTTGCACTTTACTTAGACATGTAAATATTCGTAATATTTACATGTCTAAGTAATTTTGTTTAATAAAATTTCATAAAAAAGTTTAATAAAATTTTGTTATTTTTGTTAATGTGGTCCGAATGGTTAAAATAATTAATTATAGTTGAATATACCCAAACTTAATGTTGTTCTAAGATTAAAAAACATTAAAAATAGAGTAAGCAAAAGATAAATTTGCTGAAAATAAAATGTTTGAACTTTTAAGGACTTGTCCCCGAACGAAACAGTTTAAAATAACTTATACTATACAAGAGCGAAAAAAGATAAATAACGCAACCTTTGACTGATCTGACCTTAAAACGCGTCTCGTAAATCTTGTTGGTACCGTAGTAAATTATGCGCAGCCATCGTTGATATATCTGTAAAAGGCGAGACAGATGAGCTACATTGTTTTACAGATTTTTTATACATGTTTTATGACGACAGTTTCTTTATATCGAAAACAAATCTTACATTCATTTTTACGAGTACAAACGGCTTAACTCATGTGTAACTTTCGGAATCTCCGCCACAGTGTGACAACGGACTAGAGCTCAAGACTAGGGGCCTCGTAATGTTCTGAAACTAGTCAGGTTTTACCTGTCAGCAAGGCTGCTCCGTCTGATAACGTCCGATATATTGTATTGTCATCGTTCCTTGATAGATGTACAAAGTTATATTTAATACCTAGCTGGTGCCCGCGACTTCGTCTGCCCAGGATTAGTAGGTATTTTGAGCAATTCAGACAACATCTTTATAAACTATAGCCTATGTGTTATTCTGATGTATAAGCTATATTATTGTAATTCATTAAAATCCATTCAGTAGTGTTTACGTGAAAGACAACAAGCATCCATACATCCATACTTAGAAACTTTCGCGTTTATAATATTAGTAGGATTTCGCCTCAAAGTGTGTGAAAATCAGAGAACATTAAAAAAGAGACTTTAAAAATGTATTGTCTTTATGTTGTTCATTGAACTATACTTGATAGTCAATTGTTTAACAGGCTGATACGACTCGTTTCGTTGGATGCTTTATTTTGCATCAGATGGCTCGTAGAACCGTTACGTTCTAGCTGTTGCCTATCCTAATAGATCATTCCTTTGTATTGTACCACTCTAAAGAGGTAGTTCCCCGTGTAGTACGTAATAGATATAGAGAATTTAAAGGTTTTAATGTGCAATAACATGGCTATGCACTTATAGGACGGCACGTATTCGTATTAGAATCTTACTCCAGAGTGTAAGAATCTGGTTCCGCTAGCATGTCTGGTCTTTACTTTTGTAGGGTTTATTTTAGCTGTAAATTCTTTTCATTTATTTACACTTGTGAATTGTGATACGATAACAGAAGTGGATAGTAGGTCAATACTTTTTTATCAAATAAATATTACATAATCTGTAAGGTCTCTACAAATAAAAATTGATATCATTACTTTAGTTTTTGATACCTTTATTGATACTTATTTTAGTCTGCTCTTGACTTATCTATACCAATATATAAAGCTGAAGATAATCTCTGGAACTACAAGTCGGATTTTAAACATTCTTTTTGTGTGTGTTAGCTACATTAATGAGGAAGGTTATAGGCTATCAAGCATTACGGTTACTATTATCAACGCGTGTGAAACCGCGTGGCACAGCTAGTAAATATTATAAAAATACGAAGTCAATATAAAACTGCACATCCACAAACTATAATAAATTATTCCTCACATTTAAATTAAAGTTGGTTTCCATTTTAATAAAAACGATTACCTACCTATATTGTAATGTAGTTTAAATCTGCTGGCATTAAACAACTGCAGTTTCAACTTGGTTTCAACATTCAAAAAGGTACATCTTCGTTATTTTCAGCTATCTAACTTAATGATTTAATGACATCATTAACTATAATTAATTGTTGAACTTCATGCCGCTACAACTCAATTCAGGTTAATGAATGACCTCAGAGCGCTATAAACAAGGCTTGATAGCCAATTGTTTAGCTGCCGGTCCCACTCCCTTGGGTCCAGTCCATTGTGCTTACGACAGCCCGAAGGCAATTTACAGGAGCATTTCGTTAGCCAGTTCGATTGCCTTGCTACTCTTGAGCGAGTGCAAATAGACATGCAATTTCAATATGACAACACGTTAAGAACGTAACTGGAAATAAATTTGAAATTCGAACATTGAAATTGGTGAATGGCTAAATGGTCTGACTGGTTTTATCATTTTTCAATTCTTTAAACACAAAATTCCAAGACATTAAATTTAAAAGGGATTTAGGAATATTTTGTAGGTAAAAAATTTCCTACTTCAATAAAGGATTACTTATCCCTCGCGACTCTTAAGCTGCATTTTCGCATTCAAATATAAGAAATGTCGAACAATATTTCACTTTGCCTTAAAATCGCCATCAATCTTTAACCCATCACTGTCTCATTGCTGTTCAAAGGACTTCTCTTGAATATGAGAATGGTTTAGACTACAGTCCACCTCGCTGGCCAAGTGAGGGTTGGTGGAGTTCACAAACAATCACTCTCTTCTCATGTCTTTCGAGACTACGAAACACAATGGTGTCAAACAAGACATACATGACAGCCACCACATAATAGCCGTACCTTTGTATTTCAATAGACACTATACGAGTGAGTCCTCAATGTTAATGGGTCTCAAAACAATAGTGTCAATATCGATGTAGATAGTAGAATTGTCTATAGGTGTCGATAAAAAGCATCTGGTGAGCTACAATACGAAGTTTGCACTGTAGATAAAAGTATTAAGGCTGTTATAAACTGTTTAAATTAAGCTTCCTTGATAAGCGCATTTAACGTTATGCATGCGGCTGCTATAAAGGACGGAGTTTGTAACCCCTTTGTGACTGAAAAATGCATTTGTACAACTTTGTCAACGTCTGGGCTATTAGGTATTTGTTCTCTTCATGTAACATATTCACGATGCTTGCATAGATAATAGAAGGGTGAACGGCATGGAAGTTTAGTAAAAGAATTCTGTAAACATTGTCGTTTGAAAATCTTACAAAATAGTCTATAACAATAAACATGTCATATGATAATTAAGATATTAAGTTAAAAATAGGAAATGTGCGGTAAAAATTCTAATACGGCTTATAGCTATAGGTTAGTCTGAATAAGAGTAAAATTACCGTAACCTATTACGCTTCTATGCTATTCGTATGCAAAAGCGCCCGTAGCTCCGCTGGTAGTGTGAATCGCAAGCGATCTTGCACTCGCAATATCGGCCGTGGTCGGTACTCGAATGGGTGACCGCTACTGGCAATTTACGTGCGCGCTTCCATACTTCGGAGGGCACGTTAAGCTGTCGTTCCCGGTTGTTATACATAGATAAAAGTCGTTAAACCTGGTCGGAGGCTCTTTGGGCGGTTTGACATCTGACGCGGGTTGGCCACTAATCAGTATCTCCGCCAATGATGCGGGGAATGCGTAGGGAGAGACCCGTACCCAGCTGTAGAACATAAAAAGGTTTGAAGGCATTACGCCTCTAACAGCATTTAATATGAACTCTTTACCATATCAATTTCGGATTTTTTTTTTTTTTTTCTTCTTGAATGGCATCACGCTATTTGCGCATCGCCAATGACAAAACAGGGGAAACGGGGCG
>DWQK01003053.1:0-12103 GCA_018231225.1 Noctuana stator | reverse complement strand
CACGGGTCTCTCCCCACAACCGGGGAAGGCCTGGAGCATACTCCACCACGCTGCTCCAATGCGGATTGGTGGAGATAATTAATTAATTAATTAATAAAAAAAAATTATTTCTTTTTTTCATTTTCTTTGTTATCTATGGCTAGCCTATAAGACATTTAACGATAAGTTACCTACGTGTTATGTGAATTTACACACCTGAATTTTTTATTCACAGCTTAGCATGATAAGGACGACCAATTAGGCTATTAACTCATCAAATATTACTGTCGTAATAGGTATATTAGTCTTAATAGATTGCAACATGGTTAAATACTTATATCTACCTATATATGGTAAGAAAGTATGTACCTATGTTAATTTTCAAATAAACCTTCATCCCTTTGATATATATATTTAATCCCCTTGAAAGTTAATTTTCCAAAAAACGTTCAAACGCATGTTAATTAAGAAAAGCTTAATACAAAATCTAATAACGGACGCGTTAGTTTTGAAAACTAAATTAGACCTAAATATTACTGGAATAAAGCATACCTACCCTATTATGTTTTCTTACAAACTTGTCTATCTTTCAATGAAAGGCCGATTAAAATCAGTTCAATCGTTGAAAAGATCACTCCGGACGAACTGACAGACAAAAATTTGTAAAAAGAGCTATCTAGGTAGGTACTGATGTCTTTTATAAAAATTTAAGCTTATAAAATCCCATATTACTTCATAACTGCTACCGTGCTCACCGCAAATCCTATAAAATCTGAACTCATCGAAGAAAACGTGTCAAGAAAACGGGAACAACTTGAGACCTGTCATTCGTATCTGAGTATTGGCGTTCTACGAGAAGCTTTATGCTGCATTTGAAGGGTTGCTCCTTGGAATCCACTCGCTATTGTGCGCCGCGAAAACTAGTTCCTGACCCCAAAACTATTTTCTGTACTTCTCAAGTTATGCCATGTACAAAAAACCGCTGGATGATATCGTAATATCATTTGAACATACGGTTTGA
The DNA here is from genome assembly GCA_018231225.1 of Noctuana stator. Taxonomy (NCBI): domain Eukaryota; kingdom Metazoa; phylum Arthropoda; class Insecta; order Lepidoptera; family Hesperiidae; genus Noctuana; species Noctuana stator. The sequence continues at coordinate 11,103 of DWQK01003053.1, read as the reverse complement.
AGTTAGAAGAATAAGTGGAATTGCTGTACGATTTAAGTTAAGTTCAATCGAAGTACCTAAATATTGTAATAACCATTTCCAACCAATACCATTGATTGTAGTAATTTATATTTACATTTCATTATATGGTTTTATTGGTATAAAAAGAAACATGAAACCAATGAAGATTTTCTTCTGGGATAGCCAGACAAAATGATTGCTGTGGCTAACAGCATGAACATAATTATAATCTGAAGCGCTTAAAAGCCGCCGGATTTGGCGTAAGAGTAATATTGCACAAACTTCCACATACGCGCCGACCAAACTGATACAAGTTGTTTATATTAATTACGCTATGAACGTTCTGCAAACAATAACGGCATTGGCAGTATTCCCTTAAACTTAGTCTAGATTTGGCAACATATTGGCATTAAGAACATTATGGCATGGCATTATTTACCTACTTGTCTCGCGATAGTGTTTTTGTATAAAATTTGCCGTTATTGAGATTTTAAACTATGGTTTTGCAAAGGTGAAAAATATAAGAATCAAAAAGTACTACTAATCTAATAAATGAGGCTGTAGGAAGGTTATGAACTTTCCGAAAATTTAACATTACCTACACAAAGATTTTCAAAGCTATTTAGATTCTTGTCCAAACAAGAAGCAATATCGTTCTCCATGAAGATGCAAAAATCCCGCTGGTTAAAGTAATAAAAACAGTTGAACAGTTATTACCGCAGTTATCACGACTGGGATAGCTCTTGAAATTAATATTTCAATCAAGTATAACGTCAGTGGATTCCCCGTGACGAAACTGACCAGCGGCAGCTGACCTCTTCAGCCAACTTGTCTGAGGAAAATTGTACTTCAATAAAAGATCTCATTATACTGGATGATCTTTATTCCGTATTATATCCTACTGGATTCTAGAGGGGAGTAGATTAAAACAATGGACGTGCTTGCAATTTGGATAGCGGTGCAACCCTTCGGGTGCGTTTTAATTGCAGGGGATCTGCCGGTGGAATGATGCTCCTCAAATCTTCCGAGTAATTCTTAGGAACCACCGGCATCCGTGACTCCGTGAGAGTGGCTTGATGAATACTAACAACATTGCTCGAAATAATTATTTTGAAGAGGAATTTTGTCAAATTCCATCCATTATATTCTTGGGGTACAAATTTTACGACACCTAAGAATGTTTTTCGCTGCCATTCGTAATATTGATTCACAAGAATATTTTACAACAGGAACAGAAATCTAAATAAATTAATAATGAATGCTAGGGACGTACTCGTAGTTAGACGTAAAACGGGATTATTACCTATTATTATACATTTTTATACTATACTATGAAGCGAAATAGAACTTAAAAACATTTTGGTTTAATCTATTCTGCGCAATACGAGTAGTTATACAGAATCACGTATACGAAACGTTATCCAAACTTCCACTTCCACAAGCTGTAAAAGTTTGCGTAACAGCATAATATATGCAGCATAAATCTAAACACGCTGCACCGACAACGCGAGCGGAATCCAGCTAAAAACTAGTATTACAACTAAACTTTTGCTAATTTGTTACGTAAACGCGGAAGCGTATTACGTGACTCCCAAAAAGTTCTGAAATTAATTTCTTGGATCGTTTCGTCTATATCATAATAATAATATAGTTTTCCATAAAAAGAAATTCTGCAAATATTTTTTTGCATCACGATTTGGAACTGTATGTGTTTGTCAAAGGTCATCTCGTTACTGATGAAGATGATTATAATAAATCAATAAATAGAGTAAAAGGAAATGCTTTAGTTTCTTAGATTTATATTTACTGTTGTTACTTATCTAACTACCTATATAATTTTTCTTTAAAAACATGCGGTATCTATTTTGTTGATTCCCATAATTCATTTTCGACCTGTGTTAAAATAGAGATTGAAGACACAAAATTCGGTCTTTAAAAATGACATGAACTTGAAAAATTAATAATGTATAGTAAAATATAAAATTAGCGCAATCCACGTTCCACCCTTAATAGCAAGTTTGAAAAATACACTGTTTAATCTGTACAATTTAATCAATTCAAAAGGCAACCATCAAAATAATCGAGCATTCTTTATTTAACACTTTGAAAGAATAAGAATCAAAGTGTATGTAACTACGTAATATATTTTTATTACATCTTCTCATCTGTGAATGGGAACTCAAAGGAAAAAGAAAACCCTTCACATTATTGCTGTCGAAACGAAGTAGACATACGAAAATATTGAACTGGAATTGACTGTAGCATGTACACAACGTTTTTTCACGATGCACGACGCGATACAATTTCAGTAAACGTTATGTAAATGTCCTATTAAACCATTAGATTATTGCGCTGTTTAATGCAAGAGTTACGCCAGAAAAACAGAGCTCTATCTTATAATGGTCTAACGGCTTTTATATACGAGTGCCGAATAATTAACTATGATGCAAAATTAGCTCTTGTAGTGGTACAAAAATATAGTTTTCATGAGCCTCAAACGAACAAGGAGGCTACCTGATGTTTAGTGATCATTACAACCCATGAACACCTACGTCTAATCTAAAAATAAGAGTCCTATCTGAAGCCGTAAACGGATGCGCTGAGATTACCATCTCTTGTCTTGACACAAAACTTGCTTCAGGGCGGGGATTGAGGAATATAAAATTATATAAGTTCTACTTACGGTATCTTTTTACCATTCCAATAAACTCTTATAAGACAACTAAGAAAAAGATAGATCGTATCGTATCGTTCGTAACAAAGAAACCTTCTTCAAGTGTTTGTATCCTTCAAAAATTACGACCTAGAAAAATGGTTTAGAGATAGGTGTCCGAGTGTGCACTTAAATCGACCGCTGTCATATCCCCCATAAAAAGGTCAAGATAAAACTTATCGGCACAGTATATGGTCCAGGGTTTGCCGTAAATAATCTTCACTGCTAATCCTTATCTCGTTGAATTGGGTTGATAGAGCGTGCAATTTTGTAGATGGGCGTAAACGGGTTAGATAAAAACGAGATTTGTAAAGCTAACAAAACGTTTAGTTTCAAGTATTACGTTTTATCAAAAAAACTGTTTAGAGCAAACATGTTTGTTTCGTGGCTATTCTAGTTATTTTTAAAAACTTGAAACGTGGTATAATTAAAAAGTATGCGGCGTATACATTTTATGTTTAAAAATATCTGTAAATAAAATGAATAAGATACACGATAATTTCGAGCTTGAAAGTAAGTTTTCGAAGTTCCAGGAATGGCCTGTGCGATATACATTTGCCAGGTTCTTAGATCCAAGCTACTGAAAAACTTATCAGATCTCACAAAACATTATTTTGAAAATGTTAATGTTACGTTAGGAACTAGTAGTGTCCTCGATACAACGACGGTACAACAGAATTTAAAGATATTAATACTTGTTTCCGCTCATTTTGAATTAGTGTTTTTAATATAGGTACCAATGAGTAAAGCATATTTAAATATCTGTAGGTAACGTTTACATTGTATTATCATACGTACTTATTTATTGTTAGCAACCCTACTGAATTGGTAATTTTGGCTCCAGGGCCTAAAAGTTACCGTTCCACCCCTATTTAAATGCAGGGTATTTTAAAGTCATGTAAATTAATAAATGATGAAGATGCCTAAAGGAATAGAATTGCTTACAAATTAGGGTATATGGATTGCAATTGCTAGTTAATATTAATAGTACATATCATTTATATAATAATACAGTAACAAAACAATACATTATATACTTCCATACTACTGAGGCTCTTGAAAATTGCGGATGAGGGTGAAAAAAGAGTATGCTGTCTTGAGAATCTGAAATAATATTATACGTAAAATGTAGTACCTACGTAGTACACGTAGAAATAATATTGTTATAGTAAAAGTCGGTCAGTCCCAGATTTATAAAAATTATAATGAAACAAATTAGTTCATGCTCAACCTTAAATATCAGACAGCTATCTAAGGGCCGTAAATGAATGCGTTGCTATTCATGAGGTCTAATTCGAGACAGTCGCCTCAAATAGTGTCCAGCATCAGCAGGTGCTGATAATTACAAATCAAGTTTTAGTTTGACAAAAACATGACTCATAACTTGCTACACGGCGAGTCACGAGGGCAGCGAAGATACCTCATCGGGCGAACTATACAATTTCTACTTTCTTTAAATGTTTGTTAATAAATTTTACCGATGTAAATGTTTCAAGCGACAGGGGAAACAGTCTACATCCTGTGAGCTGTATATGCGTGTTGGCGCGCTCGACAAACAGCCTGATGTTGCGCTTAAAACGCTCCGATCGCGGAATCCATTCGCTGCTGTACGCCGCAAACACTAAATTTTGATTCTAGAAACAAATATGACGACGTGTATTAATTGATATGTCACTAAATTTACATCAATATTAAAGTTTATTGATGGAAAACCAACGACTTTTTTCTAGCTTTGCCTAAAAATAAAATTTATCTTAGGTAATATTTCTAGCGATTCTTTCTAGAATCTGTCGTATTTATAACATATAAGTATATAAAAGTTAATTAAAATTACCTCGTAAATAAGCTGTGTACCCAACCAGGCGGGGACGAATATTTGTAGCACCATCGCAAACAAATATGAGACCATGAAAACCAAGAACTCTGTTGTTGACGGCTAAAAAATAATATATAGCAATTATATATAACAAGATTATGAAACCTGAAGAATTGTTATAAGTTGAAGTAAAAGTTAAATTACTAATAGCAGGCCACAAAGTATAAAACATATTATCGCCGAAGCCATTCCGAATTGAACGAACATGGTTATATCCATTATTTCTTGAATTGCGGAGAAATACCTGAAATAAATTTAATCACGAATATTATTCAAATATTTGAAAGTTTAAGGTGATTTATATTTAGATATTAAATACGATGTAAAAATATTTTCGTACTTACTCCAATAAAGTGTCATAATGTCTTAAGTACTGATTTAGTTTAACGATCTGTTTTTCATCGACATACTCATCAGGTTTATTGAAGTCCTCCGGATGAACTTTTAAAGATTTGAACTTGTAATTAAGTACCCGAAGCTGAGTAATAGCCATTAAAATTAAACCAGAAATTAAAGTATCAACGTTAACATTATACGTCATATGCCCGTACATACCGAAAGATTGATAAAAAAACCAGAAAGCAAAATATTCTTGAACAATGTTTGCGTCCAGAAAATAATATTTGCATATCGGCAATTCTAAACTTGCCTTGAATATGAAACGTGCCATAATTGGTAAAACCAATCGTGAAGAATACGCAAAGTTGGACAAAATGGCGTATACTTTCCAATATGTCTTGTATTTTGTCACATGTTCCTGTACTATTTGTCTGGTTACGTCATCTTCGCCTTGGAAATGCTCACAATCTAATATATCGAAAACGGCGAGCAGTTTCTTCCTCATTCGGAGAATCATATAAACTTTACCAATAACAGCTACTTCGGTGAACAAAAAAGTCACTTCGCGTATCATTAACTCAATTTTTCTTGGAGTATATACCAAATTTAGTATCAGAAGGGAATTATAGGCAAAAAGCGTAATGAAGATGAATATAACTGTATAATATTTGTATAGTTTGGTTATCTCCTTTCCTGGCCATAATCCGAACAATTTTAAAAATACAAAATTTATTTTAAAAGCATCTGAAATTGATGCCATTTTTATTAAAAAACTAGTATCGTTTATTTTACGAGTTCGTAGTTCCGAGTGTTGAAAATTTAAACAAGTGACTGTTGATAAAGTCTTTCGTTCAATCGAGCATTACATATAAAACTGTTAAAAATATGATACCTCTTTACTTCAATTACTATCCTAATTTCTAGCTTCATTTTGTATTCTATAACACCTCACTTTTTACTAGAACGTGTAATTTTATAGCGTTTATTTGCAACACCGCTTGGTGTCAAATATGTGATTACGATAAAATTAGGCGCTTGTGATGTTACGAGGATCAATTATGTTATTACACTAATTGATGTGCTTTTTAAATAAATATCATATAATTGCTTATCATTTAACAAGTTCTCGTACACATAAGATGTAAAAACGTTAAGACTTGTTTTTTTGTGAAATAGCCGAAATAAACTTAAGTTTTCTTTGGTCATAGACAAGAGTAGTAGTGGATGGTAGATATGGTGAGCCAATATTCATGTTAAGGAAGCACATCTGTAATTTCAAAATAATTATGTGCGTCAAAAAAAAGGTACGTGTAGATGAAATTTTTCTTTCAATATTTATTTTTCTATTAATTTTGTTTCAATTATTTATTATTGATTTTTTGGACAAACGGAATTCAAAAATGCCGAATGCCCCAATAATAAACAGAATTTATTGGAAATAACGAATAATTAATTATTGCAAACAAACATTCTCCAAGCAAATTAAAATATGTTCTCAAGACTACGTTTCCTTATCAACATAATAGGTAAGTTTATTTTATTTGCAACAGACATATTTCCACATTTTCCTCAAGCATGCCGGCGCCTTATTTAAATTACTTCACTCAAATCTGGATTACGTTTAACCCGCGTTAAGAGGCAGTTCCCCGCTTACCTAACGACTCATTTCTTACGGGTGACATTTGAGGAATAAAAATCTTCAGCACTGAAAACGTATAAAGTACAAGTTTAAATTTATGTCCATACCTGTCTGCTCACACAATATTAATAAAACATTATAAAATTCTTTTAGATATCGACATTTAACACTTTTTTTATTCTAACATAATATCTAACATAACAGTTTTGAAAAGTACTTTAAGAAATAGTTGTTTCTGAGAGTAATTTGGAATATGCACACATTTGAAACACAAACTTGGAATGTGTTAGAAACACATTCCACCACTGCATCTATGAAACATAGTTGAATCGTAAGCTTAACAATTATATGCTCTTGGGCTTACCCCAAACACTGTTACGAGCACTGATTAATTCCCACCTGTACAATTTGCTCCCATTGTCCGAACACACAGCTTCCGTCCGTTTCTTGGATACGGAAGCGATTCAGATCGAGGTTTCCTTATTGTTTTGTTTCTATTTCCATTTGAACTATGGAAAATTGATATAATTTTGTATTATAACTTAAATACATTGGAATATTATATAACTCTCAGAGACTTAAGGTTGTTTTGCGACTAGAAGTTATCTAGTACATAGCTCTTAAAAGATAACTTACGGAACAGAAGATATTTTATATACATACGTTAGAAGGTATTTATTGTAACATCTGTAATAAATTCAAATAAGGAATAAGATTTCAAATAAATAAAACCTGAAATATTATGCCATTGAAATAGTAATAAAAACTATTCTCGATGCCTAGCATCCAGGAGTTATCTCTACAACAAATTTGTAACTCTCTTTCTTAACAATGAGTAACAGTACCTAATTCTCACTGTAATGGGTAATTTGATATTCTTGTTACCTCAGCGTAGCTACGATAATTCAACAGAATATTGTGTCTAGCTACTAAGTGGAATGCAATAATGCATGTTCATGTAACAGATCTATGTCGATTGTCAACCTGCCTCTTCAGAGAATTCGATATCTCAATTTGCTTGATATTACATTACATTAACATCTTCTCACTAGAATACTAGTGAGAATATTATCACTTCATACTTTTGGTACCTAATTGATATTTATATTTTCAATCTGACATAATCCACTGATATTGCTTGGTAACTACAAAATAGATACCGAAATACTGAATGTAATTAACTTGGATGAGCGTCTATTGATTTTTGAGAAGATTTTAAGTAGATAGTTATATTTTGAACAGATGCAAATATTGTATACTTTGCCTGCGTGGATTTCAGAATCGAATCTAGAGAGATTTCAAAAATGGGTGACTAACGAATCAATTCGCATCAATTTTGCATCACGTTGCGTCAATAAGCAAAACGCTAATAGAGGACCCTCCTCGCCCCTGCTTCGTCTGCAACGCTCGCCCAATGGAGCATCAGAAAGTGGTTCTAATTTAGCTTTCAACATTTTTACCCAAACTAATACGATAAGTAAGTTAAATAAAAGCTTTCAATAATGAGACGCTCCAATTTGTTACTATTCTATTCATTTGTAACAGTAGCAGAGATCAAAGCGTCAGACAAAATGCTACAAATTATACACGTATCATTGTTATTTCCATGTCTACATCTGTTCCATCAGCCAGGCAAGTGTACTAATTCTATCAAGACCGAGGCCGGGGACTTTGTTAATAATATCAATCAAGATAACGAGTATATTCGCAGCATTTACAAGTTTGCGTATGGAATACTATAGATATGGAACAATACATTCTGATAAAGGGGTTCCTATCTCGCTGAAAGGTCACAATCGGCTCATTCATCAATAAGCCACTCTTATTCAGTTATTTAGGTAATATACATACGAAACACAGCAACTTGGCGGGGCCGAGAATTCTGAATTATTCAGATATTGTACCTACTCTATATTCTCCTTTTTTTTAATTCACTGTACATAGGTTCAAATAATTACTACTTATTGAAATAAAGTTTTAGCTACCATAATCAAAGAAATAAAAAACTCATTATAAAGTCTAATTCTCCAAATCATTCGTAGTACATACTCGTAATTAGGTAGACGTATCTTCTTCAGAAGAAATTATTTCATCAAATTATAGTAATTACGCCTAATGGATTTATTTAAAGTCAAATAATATTGTTTATATTGTTATAAACTAAAATTGAACTTTACGTACAGCATTAATTCAGGTGCAAAATACCTTGTTACTCTTCAATCGTAGCACTAATGTCATTACTCCCCACTAAAGCGCTTGGAGCAATCCCAGCAATGATTGAGCTAACATGCGACGCTAGCGTACTTCCGCGTTAGATTTGCTGAGGTATTGCTCTACGATTTCGCTCGTAAATGTACAGATACATTAACGAAATTGTAATATTTTATTATAGTTTACATGAGGATATACATTTATTACAAAAATGTATTTCATATTTCCTATACTTATTTGATATTTCTCGGCGAGCTTTTTGTTTTAACGTCAACTGATTCTGTGAAATCGGTCTTTGTGTTTTCAGTAACGGGCAATATTTATATTCTTTTAATTGACAAACTTTCATTATAACGTGTTTCTCATTCGAGTATTTTACATCTAGCTTCAAAGCAAATTTCGTTACCATCGATGCAAAGGCAAAGTAAGTGTGAGTCGCATTAGACACGGCGCCGGCGGACGTCCGCCACAGTTCTACAACACACACTACATCTGATTCTGTATGGTTGCAGTGTTGCAAATACATCGGAACATTAGTGAAACGTTCTTCTTACCGCGAATATCTACGGGTGTTCTCGTTACTATGCCCGTTTCATGGACATTAAATAAAGTTTAAGTGTACGGTACAAAAAAGCCGTTTTGTGGAAAGCGTTGCTATCTGATACCTATGTGTGTAGAAAAGTTATATGATTTGTATCAAAATCAAAGTATTGCAAGAGTCGAAAGTTTGGAAACTTAATAAGGTATAATGCAAAATGTGTTGTGCATAAATCTTGATTAACGTAACATACATAACAGATGTTAAGGCTGTTCATAACAAAAAAGTTAGTAGATCACAATTGCGGCTACTAAAAACCACGGGCGAGTCTTAATATGGAGCATTCAAGTATAACACTAGGTACCTATATCATCTTAAAGCAAATAATATTCTGATTAATGCCAGCCATAAAATGACTAGCAATAACAGAAAGGTTGCGAAGAATATGAATGAAAAAAGTTAATATGGAAGACCGCACGCGCGTTTCAGAAGAAAAAAAGATGGATGTTCGTGAATAATGTTCGGTCGCGAACTGTAGTAATGGACAGCACTAAATATTGCACCAAGGGAAAATAAATTACGCCACTTTTTCAGACGCACAAAAAGCACTCTTCGTTTTCTCTTTCACGGGATCTCGGGTAGAAAAAGTTTAATATGTTCGTCGGACACTGATTGTGTAAGTGGCTGGGGAAGGTCGAATGGTTTCTGCGTTCCGACAATTTGTTTTATGCTACGATTGTGAAATTGCCTCGCTGGCTATTTTTATAAGTTTGTAAAAAAATTTACAGTTTTCATAAAGATAATAGCAGCTGTTGGTACCTTTTTATCGGTATTATTTTATAGATACGTTATTCTGCAAACATATATTATGAATAAAATTAAGATAAAGAAGTCGCTTACAGAGGCGGTAAGTGTATACATGACAATAAACCAGGTTTGCCTTTTATTTTACGTCTACCTCTACGTCTACGTCTACATGTCTGTAGTATTACAGAACTTTATCCACTTCACCACTTTAACTACTGTTATTTTTTTATTCTCTAAGCCCAGCAGACAGGCAGTTCGGCCACAATTACAGTAAGTGATTACCGTCGCCTAGGAACACACCAGAGGGTTCACCAATGCAATGCCGGATTTGCAGAAGAGCTCTTTTAGCGCCTTTTTAAAAGAAATCCCTTCAATCCCTTCTAAAAAAAGCGTAATTCGAAACCCTTTTTATTGCCTCCAGATGGTAACGAAATTTATATTCACTAATGCAATGTTGTCAAAAGTGTAGCATAATAAACACGGGATATTTAATGAGTTTACGGGCATGCAGCGTGGTCCAAGTTAAATTGGCGCGCGAGCATCGCTTTGGCTTTTGTAGAAGAATCAACGCCCCTTCAACGCTAAATGGATTTATTACCCGTACTGGTTCAGGTGGATGCTGTAATTACTCTTATTTCACCGGGAAACTGTTTATTGTTCATAGTTCTGAAATTGAAAATCCAATTTTATTGGATCTCCCCAAACGGAATGGAAACTGATTACGCTTTGTCTAAGTTTGCTAGGTTCTTGTTATTTTGTATTTATATTAAGATTAATTAACATATTACAGAAATAAACATACCTATAAAATAGTCACTATGTTTATACGGTCATTGCAGTAATTCCCGATGCCGTGACACCCTATTTAAGACGACAATCTGTCATAATAAGTAGCAACGCACGAATTTAGGAGAAGTCTTATTTGAAGCTGAAGCATGTATATCAGGTGACCTGCATGTTAGTTTGCTACTCATTCGAGA
>DWQK01003052.1:0-12103 GCA_018231225.1 Noctuana stator | reverse complement strand
TGTCACCAAAAGTATATAATATACGCGTACACTGCATGTGACGTGCCATCGTGAAATTATGCGTGGAATGTGCGTCACTGTGCGTGGAATTGAAAAATCATATAGAGCGAGCCGCGTTACGTATTTTTAATGTCATAGTGAATAAGGCCTCATTGCACACGACGAATTCCATCGCAAACTGCGACTTTTCACGAATAGAAGTCTGAAAAGCTTTTGTGACCTCACACCTCTTTAACTTGTCAAGTTGTCGTTTACAATACAGCAGTGGAAATAAACCGCGAACACGATTAAAGTTTACAGTAGATAAGATTGCATTTACTGAGACACACCGCTTTACAAAAGGTCACAGCGATGTTGAAAATATCCCGCTTTCTCGAAGATCAATTTACAATTCTTCAGGAAAGTAACAAGAAATCTAGATCTTTTGTGAATCGGTTTCGTCTTTAAATTGTGCTGTTTATTATAACATTTTCATCAAAAACCGTTAATTGTGTTGGTTAGTTAATTATTGCCTTCAGAACACTTTTGGACGGTAAAATTGTGCTCTGACGCGTAATTTTCGAATCCGATAGTTATTGTAACGAATCCTCATTCGGTAGGTCCTTTTATCGTGGAAACCTTTTCTTTGTTGACGGGCGAGAAACCTGAAGGTGCCGCGTATCGGGAAGAGACTCCGGGATCTCCTAGGGAATGTCCTGGTGTCCTCCCAGCGCAGGGCACGTCCAGGGCCTTGATTTAACTCTATTGTCTATGTCACGTGGGATTTATGACGGTATGTGGCCACACTTACGGTCATTCTACCCAGAGTTATTGGATGGACGATACCTCTCAAACTCACTTCCCGTGACCTTTAAACCTCCTCAGCCGCTTTAGCCGCTAGGTTAGGATACCGTAGCTCGTATTCTGGTTCCGAGTTACAGGGTCATATATTTTATACCTAGAAGTACAATCAAAGAAGCTACATTTCTTAAATAGCTTTCTTGATTTGAAGTTGAATTCTAGGTAAGAACAGATTAATTATTAGACACTATTCGCATAATATTTGTGTGTAAACACAAAACTGTTGTATTATCAAACATTCGTCATAACTATATACGTAATCTCAGTTCCGTAATACGGTGTTTGGTTAGACGAAGAGACATTAATGTTCCTCCCATGTTTGCTTTTAATACTAAATTTGGAAAAAACGTGAGCGTCATACACGTGTCATTAATTCTTGCCGAATGAAATAATGATAGGTAATTGCTATTATTCATTTAAATCTCTCAGTTTCGCAGTTTAGAGCACCTTCTGTATGGTTAATTTCTTGTCAATAAAATCTAAAAATTGTCGGTAAGATTTTGATTAACAGAAATAATGAAGAGTGCGTAGAAAACTACGCTTTATTTTACTCCTCATTACATTTCCATTTCGGTGACGTAAAATGAAAATCGATTTTTAAGAGTAACTAAACGCCAAAAAAATTCACGCTTTACTTTTTAGAAAGAAAGAAAGTCACATACATTTCGTCACACAGAACAGATAAAGAAAAAAGTTACGAAATTACATGTACATTTCCTTAGGTAAATGAACAAGGATGATTTTAAATAACCGCGTAAGCAAATTTTTAAGACGGGCGGCCCTTGTACCGCCGAATCCGGATTACGGATACTAATAAATGGGCAACCCTTTTCGACTTTAATGTCTTCGTAATCCTACCCTATAAATCTGTGACTCGATTTCCTCTAATTGCATTGTCAAAATACTTAATACGTAATTATTTATTACTTTTTTTATTACACTGCTTGTAAATAAATATGAAACTGTTACGACAGAGTATGTAGAAAGAACGAAAATAATTTAATTTATATATATCACTAGCTGCTAAAACTCTGAATAAGGCCACCTTTATCACTTAAGGGTTTATAAGCTTGAAATAGCCTGCAAACTATTCGCAGATCTACCGAATATACAAAGAAAATTTCATAAACATCAGTCAAGCCGCTTCGAAGGCGTTCGACCACAAACACAGTGACACGAGATTTTTATAAATCAGATATAATTAAATCCGCAAAATATAATGGGTGAGGCAGACGTTATTTTCAAACTGATGAAAAATTGTGAACTTGTTAATAAACTATTTACAAATAAACACATAACTTATCACTTTTCGCTGAGCTTCAGGTAGACCTGCGAGTGCGACTTTTCAGCCGTTCTATCTCTGACACTTACTTTATATTACTGAGAACTTATCGTATATAAAAACTGTGACGGTACTTTGTATTTCATCATTTGAATTTCAGTAATCCTTCACAGACAACCAGTAAATATTAATGTCGACAGGCTGAAAATATTTGAAATGTGGCGGTAAAAGATTTTTTACACACAAAAGCTTTGCCACACGTGAGAGGATTTACGATCAAAAAAGGGAAATATATCACTGCCCTAAGTAAATAAAAGTAATGGGTATAGTATCAGATTTACTACCTGATATACCAACATTTTTATGTGTGTATTGATTCTCCCATGACATAGTGATGGTGATATTTAGTACTGTAAAAGTCTATATATCCAAACAAAATTATAAATTTGATAAAAGTCAAAAGAAGTTATTACAACTTCGCAGCAAATACAAGTGAGGTCTAACTTGATACCAAGTTCTTTCGAAGTTCCTTAAATTATAGCTCCTGTGTGCACCGCATGCTTCAGTGAGTTTAAATATTTATCTGTTCTTTGCTATTTAATAGTGAGAATTGGCACGCCTTTTCTGACTCAAATTTTTCTATCAGAACTTTTTGATATTTAACTTCATTATTTCCTTATTTACTTCGTTATTTCAACGTCCACTGCTGGACATATAATGTAATTGGAGCTATTGCATCTGCTCCTGTGAATTGTAAAAATTTAATTCTAGGAAATCCAATCAACAACCTGCATTTTTCATCCCAAAAAGTTTGTATACAATTTTTTGCCTGAAATAAAAAGGAGAAAGTAGTTTTCATCTTCATTCAACCTCACAATTATTCATTTCGGAATGTCTAAGTGTCAGCTAGCTATAATAAATCTTCACTAGCGTTGGCTTTAGACCTGGACCCAAGTCACAGAAAAACATCCTTAGGAAATATTATGTTTCCTAGGAATTGTTTATTTTTAAAGGAAAATTTTTATGATTTTCAATACACATTTGTGATTGCAAACTGCGAATGTATATTCATAAATATTTTCAGCAATAGTCTAGTGTTAGTAACTTAAAACATTCGCTTGTGAAGTTGTTAGTGGCCTACCGTTAGCTAGTGCAGTAATAATATTAAATTTCAAATGATTAATCATAAGGTATTTATAATACTGACACAAGAAATTTATGTACCTGTTTAGACCATTAAATTAAACTTTCGGTCCATGATAATGTATGTCGTAAGTATTTTTTCTAAATTGTACCTATTTTTGCAAACAAGAACCAACCCAGTTTTTGATGATTTTAGTTACTTTATAACTTCTTAAAATCTATAAACCTGATATCTCTAGATAGGCTACAGTTGCCAACATAAGGTTAATAAGTATTCATTCATTGATAGACTGAATGAATTTTGCACACTCTGTTTACAAAAGTCTCATTTTCTCAAAACCAACCTGCTGTGGGTTGGCTCTTGTTTGCAAAAATGGGTCCATATTAAACAGTGTAACGGCTCCCTAAAGTAAAAACTTACGATTCGTCGTGTAAGTTTTAAGTAAATTAAGGATCTCTTTCCTCTTTTTGCGCGGAATTATGAGCAGAGGATTTCTAGCATGTGCAGCGTTATTTGTAACCATCGCATTTTTGTTAGAATTATTAGTATTATCACGAAGACTTATCATCATAAATTTATTGTCTTGTATTTCTTTCTCCAAAATCAGTTTTTGGTTGTACGATGGTTTTGAAGTAGGTACACGTTTACTATTTTAAATATTATGTTAAACGTTTTCCATGTAGCATTTCTGGTTAGTAGTCAGCATAAGACTTAGATAACTTAATTAAATTGTAAAATGATTACACCCCCAACGCGCTCCACGACGTTCTTGTATTAATTTATTATTATTTATTAACGTGAAAAACGATTCAAGTTTTAATTAGTTTGGCGCACGACTGCCCAGAGGCTGTGCGTGAGAACTAAACTTAATCTGTGGTATTCTATGAGCGCAATTATTCATCTGAATAAACAGTTTTATAAATGCCTTAGGACAAATGTTGTTATAGTTCGCATTGCTAAACAATATATCAAAACGCTAACTAGACAGGAAATATATTTTTTGGAAATAAGTCTTTTTTGCATCTCGTATCAACCATATTTGTGCAAACACTTTCCATTTTTATTTTCAAAGTTTTTAGCCCATAAAAGGGTACCATTACATGGTAGAGCTTGTAAAGCTCGCCCAGGGTGGTACGAGTAACTACAACCGCTGCCCTAAATTAGGTAAACTATACCCATAACCCATAACCCGCCGTCAAGCAAGTGTTGTACTTGTGTTTCGGATGGAGAGAATATTATTATTTAAGGCGATCTCAATCCTCATAAATAGTAACGGTTCCACTTGTGGATCTTATGTGGGTTGCAGTGGCCTGCATGCTCATTTGCAACTCATAAGATAAATAAACATTAGGTATTACAAAAGAAGTTCCTTTTTTAGCCTGTTACACGAAAAATTGTAAAAAAATACTTTGGTTTCTAAGGAAGGAAGTGCGGCACAAATGCCTCCATATGTCCTCTGCGCAGCGCTCTGTTAACATGAAATTGAAAGTAAACACCATCACTCACAGAATTGGCCGTAGGTGGCACACACTTAGATTATATCAGGGTTGTTTTTCTAATTAAGTCGATATACAGTCATACTTTATTTTATTTGCTTTTATTTACTTACTTCTGAAGTTCGAATCAGTGACGCGCTAGGGTACCCTGTGTCTTTTGTCCACAATACCTTTATTAACTACAATTGGTTGCCTCGAGGATAAATCTGTTTATTTTATTTTTACCTTTATGGTGATTGTTTATAAGAATTTTCTTTGCGAAAATAAATAGATGCCAATTTAAATTATTACCAAAATTAATATTGAGCTAATCTTTTTATGATGTGATAATGATTTAATGGTAAAGTAAATAAAATAAATATATAATTTAAATTAGAAACAGTCTCTAACGATTATGCTGTATAACGTAGA
The DNA here is from genome assembly GCA_018231225.1 of Noctuana stator. NCBI lineage: Eukaryota > Metazoa > Arthropoda > Insecta > Lepidoptera > Hesperiidae > Noctuana > Noctuana stator. The sequence goes on along the minus strand of DWQK01003052.1, from coordinate 6,930 downwards.
TTTCATTAATTAAATTAGGCGCTCGTGTAAGTTAAAACGTCTGAATCGTAATTTATGGCAGTGTTCGACGTGGCAGGCGGCAGCCCTAACCCAAAGGCCCTACATTAGACACTGGATACTGTTTGCCCAACGCCTTTATTGCAATCCTTTGTTATCTACATCCCTCGCTCCCAGTTTACTGCTACTTATTTTCGGTGTTGGCATATACCTTTTACTTTGGTACCGATGTGTGTTAAGATATAAGGACCGTTATTAGATATTGAAAACTTTCAACTTGCAACTTGCTTTATTCGGGTCTCTCTTTACATCAGAGAGCATCCTCCACCAGGCTGCTCCAATGCGAATTAGTGTAGGGCAAGTGACCTGAATTACAACGTTTCGTACCCGTAAATGAGTATTATAGAATTTGTCTCCGCCAGTATTCAGTGAAATGCTTCATTTCCGTGGAGCGGAAGATGTCACGGGAAATCCATTAACAGCGAGGCACTAACATGACATAGACCACGGAATAAACAAACAAATAGAAGAGCTTTATATCTATTTAAAGTTCGGGACGTATAAGAGATTGGCTTATTTTTGTGACGTGACAAAACTATACCGATGCTAAATTTAAAAGAGTTTCAATAAAATGATTTTAAAACAATTACAATATTATAACGTGTGATGCGCTTTTTCCCGTACTAAAGAAGTGTAAAACATTTCCTGTTATATTTTCGCTCTCTCTGTTCCGTGACAAAGCTACGTGAAGCTATTCGCAAACAATACAAGCAGCCATTCAATCTCAATATTATTCTTGCAATTTTATTTTTGCTAGTCGTAAAGTTATAGTTATGCGGTGAATGAGCTTGCTTTCTTCATATACAAAAAAAAGTAGCAAATGAGCATCAGATCACCTGGTGCTAAGTTTCTTCTGCAATCTATAGAAGTTGCTACTCGTGAGGACTGAGGGTGGAAGACCCTTCCCAAACAGATAACAAGAACTTGCCACAATAATTTCCTTCGGAGGCAGCTAAATTTTGTTTTAAAATATATAAAAAACGTACGTTGCCTACTAAGTGTACTGACATTCCAATAACAATGGTATTACTATCTATTTCAGTAGGTATGCCGTAAATTTCATTATTCCTTAACAGTAGGTATCTATGTTATATCGCGTATCCAAAGTTTTCTGTTTGTATATTAAGATTACAGGCATTTTATAAAGTACTATGATTTTATAGACTCTCAAATCAATTACGTTTTAAAAACAGCCTTAAGTTGTTTTGTCATGAAGCTTAAAAATGTTTTACGCATTTTTCTGTTAGCTGTTTACGAAAATATTACAATAGGTACATACAATATTATTTCTTATAATCCCCTAATTCGCTTACGTTACATTTAACGTATTTAGGCCTGTTATACTTTTATGAGTTTACTTCGATTAGGTATGCTTATCTACATATTTTCTTTCGTGATTAATGGTTTCGTTTGGAAGGTTAGTCGATGAAACACGTTTCAAGGTAAGGTGGGTTCGTAAATAACAGTTTTCAGAAGCTCGTTCTAATTGAAGAGATTACTACCATAACGACTACTTCTGTTTTAAAATATGCCCATAAATTCTCGCAGAAATATTATTGCAAAAATCTAAAACTAGGTATCACCAGTCTGCTAGTCAGATCCGGGTAAAGTCGAACATAAGTACAAAGGTTGGTAAAAAAAACACAATCATACAAAGAAGTCATGAAGATTAAATTTCCACTAATCGTTTATAAAATTAAAAATGTAGGTAACGGTAAAAAAAATAAATATATGCGTCCTTACAGTGAGGTAGATATTCAGTATCTACTATGTACAAATTGTATATACGGTCTACGGAAATCCGGTGTCCCCAGAGAGTAGCCGATCGACAAAATTGTATTAAAAAGTGAATTAGGAAAACGGATAAACAAAACAGAAAAATAAGACAAGTACTCTGACGCACTTTACCTTTACCTACTTACATGTATCTTTTTACAAATATTCTTATTGGAGATGTAGGTATATGTGATTATTAATATTACAATATTCTCAAAGCAATTTCGAGTTCCTAAATACTTTCATTTTGTTCATAATATTAATAAAAAACTTCTAAAACTTATATAAATTATCGTTTTTGTGTCAGTTTGTTCGGAAAGAAGATAAGATTTTACAAAAACGTATTAAAGCTGACTCGTACTTTAATGCTATGATAAAATGTTTTAGCATTTAGCTTAATGATCTTGAACAAAGTTAAAATTTTATTCGCAGCTTTGCCTCTTCTTTCTAAAACGTCGTCAATTCTTTCTTTCAAATAATAATGGTTAACTGCGTATTCTAGTATTTTTTCGAGTCGTTGTAGTCTTGAATCATTAATGAGTTAAGCAATACAATACAGGGAATCTTAGTGTGATTACAACAATTACACTTAATTAATAACATAATAGTACATATATTATTAAAATGTATGATGTTACAAAGTACGTTACTCGTAACATCAACATAATGTTGATTTTGTGTTCATTCTTGGAAAGTATGTGCGGACATTACTCTTTTTATTCAATTGGTCATATTGGAAATAAAATATCTCATAATGACTTATTGAATCCTAAATTTATACACAATAGTTTTCTTGAGAGCAATATATTATATGGCAATTTCAAACATTCTCGTAGAGAAATATTCAGAATATCAAATAGTCGTGATTATTGAACACAACCCACAACAATATTACTCGTAACTTCACGTAGCAAATGCTACGAGAATTTTATTCTGGATCATGTATTAATTTATTACACGTTCTCCTAGGCTACGGCCGTAGCAGTAATTCTTGAGCGTTCCTGCAAATACTCGTACATACATGAAAATTTTAATTATATTTTTAATTATAAAAGCTACGTTTTGAGGTATTATTAAGGAAAGGTGAGAAATTATTTCTTATTAAATATCAGGCACTTGTTATAGTCATTTACGAATTTTCTTTGTCTTATTTTCTTGACCGATCTCATCACACCAGCGTTTTTGCATAGTAGTTTGATTGACGGCTGGATTGGTAATGAAACGACAATTTTGGCCGGGTGGTGTGGTTGCAAAAGTGCCACACGTAACATGGTAAATTTTGTTCCTCTGGAAGAGGTCTGCGTGTACAATATGTTTTGAGTTCCAGATCTGCAGTGAGCCATACAAAAGGGGTTGTAAGCGTTTGCGAATTGTGTATCTCTAAAATTAGTCTTAATTTAAGTACTGTAGAACTTACCATGTGTCAGAATGTTAATAGTCTCATTATGGAAGTAGAAAAGGCTGCGAACACATCCAACCCAGTCCTGCAATGGCCGATAGCCTGTCAGGACGTACGGGTTGAACTGCAGGTGCTGCGGCATGTCCCGCCAATGTAGCAGCTCTACACCCTCAACAATGTTCTTGCTCCTCGGGGACTCCAAACCGATCCCATTCTTTCCCTCCCTCTCGTCCGACTCGCTAGTATTCAATTCTGCACGCGAACCCTCATTATCACAGATGCGCTCCAACGACTTTTTCCTCTTTTTGGGCCCCTTGCCGTTTATCTCCTGAATTGACATGTCGAACATTTTTGTACACGTATCAGGTACGTTCTCGGCAGTTCTCATAACGACACACCAGCGATATGTTCGTTGAACAGAAGAGCGGGAGTCTGCGGTCCGGCTAACGAAGCAGTCCGCGTCCGCATGACCCGGGTTATTCCAGCTGGTTTCGTACTAATATCACAGTTACAGCATTGACCTGGTGCGGGGTGGTCCGAAGAATAAAATTCTAGAGGGTTTTCTTTCAGCGCGTTGGATTTTAGAGTTGCGAGCGACGTGCGCCGCGCGGCCCGCGCCTCGTTGCGGTCGGCGCGGTCGTGCTCGAGCTAGGGGCGGGCCGCGGAGGCGCGCGACTGCCGGCCGCGCCGTTCACCCCGGCTCAGCACCCCGCTAGCCCCTCGCCCCGTACATTTGCGCACTGCGCAATTCCGATCAGCTGGTTCCCGCCACTACGGCTCCCTCGCGTTTTGACAATCGCTCATGCCGTGTATCCAATCTCGCTTTCTGTTACCGTTGTTCACTTTCATATATTGTTCTTCTAGATGCTGTCTCACGTTTGCCATCCCATGTCACCTAGTATACAAGGTATCGATTCTTCTTTATTTTATAATGTATCTACATCAAGCGAAAAAATGTTCAAGTATTTAATTAAATTAGGTAATTACCATAATTCATACAAAAACAATACAAATTAACTGAAGTTATGTCTAAAATTTTAATTTTTATAACAATATTTAAACTTAAGCGTAAGTAAGTGGGATGGTAATCTAAAATCACCCGCAACAACTGCTAGTAGGTACTGGTTGGTAATCAAGCTAAGGTTTAATATTTTATACAAGCCGGTAACACATTGGTTGCCCATGTTTATAGACGACGATGACCACCATCAGATGATCAGTTTACCCATTTGCTTTCTGATTTATAGTTCCATGGATTCTGACGGATGCTGATATTCTTAACAACCCAACGGACCTAGACAAGATGCACTTCTGTTTTAGTAACGATAATAAACTGAGAGAAATTATATGGGATTGACATGATAACAATTAGATTGTCAAACGACTAATACCTAGCTATACTAACAACTGTAAGCGTTAATAAATAATAATAGGTATGTATGACTAATATTAATCTAGATCATAAATACCATACACCATATTCTAAGACCATTCCAAAAAATTAAAATATCTTTCTTCCATGGTTTCGTAATGTCATTAATGTCAATGAGGTTGACGTTTTCTTTTTTTTAATTTTTTCAAGAGAGATTTCAAGTCGAAGGGTATCTGTTCCAAGATTTTCAATTCACGTCTAACAATTATTCTTAGGATTTAACTCGATAAAATAAATTGACAAGAATCATACAAAGCAAAGGCAACATTTTAATTTTTTAGCCACCGTATGGCATCCGATAATAATATTATAATCATGAACGCAACGTTTTACATTATGTTGGCACCATACGACATTCATAAGATGGCGGCGCCATGACATCCGGTTATTGAAGTACTTTTAAATTGTATTTCATTGTAACTGTGACAAAATGTCAAATATATTACAATATGCATTTTTAAAATACATATTGGTTAAAAAATATGTGATTTTTATTCTTTTACATTTTTCTTTTAGTTCTAATGTTATTTTGAATTTGTTTTGACACGGAAGTAACTTGGAGAAACTTTACGCCAAAGCAATGCCACCAACCAAACTTATCTGTCTTGCTTGCGTTCGGATCGATGTTCGGGCCTTTATTGCGAAGAAGTATTCTTCAGGGTTCTGCATCACGAACTTGGAATTGTCTTACAAATTTTACTCAACAACTTTGGTCTAAATTAAAATATTTACGTGAACTGAGGGTAAGTCTTAGATTAATGCATATTACGCCATTGGCTACCTAGGGCTCCACTGAGTAGAAAAATGAATATGGCGTCAGCATGTAAATAACTTAGTGACATCTATAGTTTATCATTATGGGAATAGGTGTAACTTTAACTGCGCAGAGTCTTATTATGTTTGACTGGTAAAAGGTTAATATTTGTTAAATCTTTTTAGATAAGAATCATCAAATCCGCTGCACGGACGTTTATAGTCAATTTAGTTACATTACACAGCTGACAATCATAAAATACTTCTATCTCAAATTTATTTTACCTCACTGCACTATTTTGATCTGCGTTATTAGTTTTATTAGGTACTTTCTTGGTTGGTCAGTTACAGAACTAAGCAGCAGTAGTACAATAGTTTGGTGACTAAATGTGGCTGTAAGAAGTTTACTATTAAGTATACTCACTCTGTGCATGAGGTTTCCTAATTGAAAACTAGCACTCCCTTGACCACACAAGTAGTCTAAAAAGTTTAATGTTTTTCAGCCTTAACTGCTTGGATACGAGTGTTGGTATCTTTTATGGTAAGTGGAAGTACATGAGTACTTTCCTAGTTGTGTATACTCTTACCTCCATTACTTAGCCATCAGCCATAGTTTTCATCGGTTGCATGATAGAATATATTGTGGAATGGCTTTTTAACCAAGCTTATGCATAGGTTGACTTTTTTGGTATGGTATTGCATTACAAAATCACTGAAACTACTTAATGTCACATCTGTTATTAAAATAGCCGGTATTATGCCATCAAAACAAGCTTGTTTTCAAAATTTATGAACTTTCAGCGGACACAAATTTTTCTATAGTACATGATTCTGGAACTTTCTAATACTGTTTCAGTAATGTTGTGTGTTGCTTGATAGCACGTACAAACAAGCAATACACTTTCACAGAGCATAATACCAACTAAATATGTGAATATTACTGCGCATATGGGTAATTATCATAATCATAATTAATTATGAATTATGTAAACATATTTACCTCAATTATTTTAAAATAATGTAGGTAATTGGGTATGACTGTTATTAATAATCTTGATACACAAAAAACATAGAATTTAAAAAATTTAAAAAGAGACTGGTAAATACATAAATTAAAAAGGAATAATGCTTAGCTACACGTAGAAATTTCAGTGAGTAAAAAGCTCGAATGACAGGTATTACTTAGTATACTAAAACATTGAAAATTAATAACAATAATTTTATTGATTAAGACAAGAGTCTAAATGAATTGTTGGGAATGTTTCAAATGCAAAAATCTAAGACAATAATTTATTTATTTTCTTAGATTTCTAAGAAAAGTATGAGTTTTTCACAGAAATTAAAATAATTAAGTCACTAAGAGATACCTAGTTCAAATTAACATAAATGAAACTTAGCAATAATTAAATAACTTAAATTACTGATTGTGGTCTTATAGGATAATTTTTCTATGAAATGACTAATGTCTTTGCTTTTCTACATTTTAATGTATTTTGATTTCTGTGAATAGTAG
>DWQK01003051.1:0-12105 GCA_018231225.1 Noctuana stator | reverse complement strand
CCCATCCGAGTACCGGCCGCGCCCGACGTCGCTTAACAATGTGATCGCTTGCGATCCACACTACCAGCGGGGCTATGCGCGCTTCAAAACTGGACATACTTCAAACTGGGCATAAAAAAGTTTAAGTCTTCATCGGTTTTCAGTGTACACAGTATAACAGTTCTGTAAATCATACAGCCGTCGCCACTTTCAAACCTTTTCAGTGGAATATCTCGAGAATTTCGGAAAGATTGCTTTTCCGCTTCAGTAATGGAATTTTAAACCAACTGCTCGGACGAGATGGCTATAAGAGTAATCTTCGTGTAAATGGCTTCAATTTGAAGAACATGGAAAAATAATGCGTTTTACATGTTTAAAAATGATCGGTATCTTCAAGGTTTCACCTGCCTTTTATTTATATTTATAGCTCGAGAAATACCCATCTTTGTATTCGTTCCTACCGATGCCTTAAACTTTGTATTTCACATTGTATTGGTATATTACAGTAGTATAAATGCATAGTTATATTTTTAAGCAATATAGCATAAATAATAAAAGATAAAAAAAAACCTTTATTTATATCATTATTAAAATCAAAGAAAAAAAACTTTTATTCATCATAAGTACACACTGTATGAACGTCAAATAATACGGGTCATCGGCTTTAGGCGCCCTTTTGGCTGAGGTACTCGTAGGCCGGGAGAAAAAAGCCAGCGGAAAAAACTCTCGGCACTCCTTTAAAATCAAGGTATAAATTACAGGTTATTAACAAATTACAGGATATTAACAAATTATTCTTTTCAAACCCTTCAAATGTAAGATAAGAACAAACTTCCAAAAGTGAAAAATATCCAGAAGAAAATACAATTTTAGAAAGAAGAAGAAAGTACAATTTTAATCCTAAAGATCTCTTTTGGAAATCGTCATCATAATAATGCATACTTTCGTTTATTTCCTGTGACTCACTGTTTTTTATTTTACTCATCTCCTCCGCTTTGTGATGTAGAGCCGTTAAACTTCAGAGGTCAATATATGAGTAAAATAAAAAATTAATGGAATGCAGCAAATTATTAGTAAAAATAAAATATGATAAATTGAAAATTTAAGATTATGTTCAAAAATTCTTTCTTTCTGGTTTTCAAAGATTTACGATTTTTCTGATTAGTAATATACTATGTATGATACCTAAATTTTTTTAACAATTAATTTTCAATTTTAATTAATTATTAATTTTCTAACAATTAAACCTGTATTCCGTATATAAATTATTTAGTACATTATAATTATTACGTCTCTACGTAGAGACTACTCTGTGTTTCTCGGTTTCAAAGACGAGAGAGACGGTAACACCAAAGAAAGGACAGAGGCTCTGTTTACTTAACATTTTTTATGACATTATTTTTGTAGTGGAATGAGTTCTGCAGTTTTGGTATTCAGAGATTGAAATATGAATAAAAAGATCTTCTGTGTATTGTCTGAAATTGCATTCCTCATTTTGAGATGCATTTTCCATATTAACGCGTTACTTGAATGTCTAAATTCTATGTACGTTTTCATAAATACTTATTTTTGACACATTTAGTTGAGTTGCCACGTTTACCATAATTATAAGTTAGCTTTTCATATCAGGATTGCTTTCAGGAAATGTTTTATTTTATAGGGCATAGCATATTTCAGATATTAAACCGTGTTCGTACCGCACATACCAGTAGTAATTGCCTATTAGACTATAGACAGATTTTCCAACAGAAGAGCCAAAACTGAATGTATGCGCCAATTTCTATGAAATTACGCTGTTAGACTTGCTTCCGCAGTCCGCGATCGAATTTTTCAGCGCGGTTCGGGATCACAAATTTGCTATTTTACAACCATTATGAGATCATTGTGATCCCACTATGGTCTTGTAATGTAATTGCGATGGAATGGGAATCAAAGAAGCAAGAGTTTGTTTGTTAGCGACACTTTTTTAATTATATAATTATATTTCTTGAAAACTGTAAATGTCACTTTACATTTCGTTAAAATGCTGTTGTTCCAAATAATGGAACAATAAAATCAAAAAATCTTTGCATTAGTATAAAAAACGGTTTGTATATGTATATCAGCATTTTTTCTATAATACCTGTTAATTTTTTATGTCTTAAAAATTTTTTTTATATTTAAGTTATTTTACATACAAGTATGACGCCGCAACTTCTTGGAGGCATAACCAACATAAATTAAATAATCCATTGCTATTACTAACCGTAACAACACAGTGGATATATAATTATACCAAAAACCCATTACGGAGGTTATTGATAGTTATAATTATCGTAACAGCCTACTATACATTGCTTCCGTAATTATGCTTTAATTGCACGTTTTCGTAGTCTCATTTGCCAGTTTATCCTAACATCCGTTTTAACATTATATCTAAATTTACTAATTTAATATGTATAAGCTAGTAGACGAATATTAACATACCGTTTAAGTATCTTAGAAAAAATATGATAAAATATAAATACAAAAAAAATTTTTTTTTTTTAAATTTTTTTTGGATTCTACTGCCGTTCAAGAATTAAGATAATTGAGTAACTATACCTACTCCAGAGACCTAAAGAGGGTGCCGCAAATAAAATTGATGTTCTTGCATACACTTACGTTACTATTGAGTGTATGTGTAAACTATAAGTTTTTGCTCACAACAGTAGGTACATAGTAAATAGATATCTAAGAAAGTTTGCGCAAAAGTTTGCTTATTCCTGAAGAAGTTTCTTCCAGCAGAACTGAGAATTGATTTTTATGTCATTAAATTAAATTAATATGCTAAATAAACTTCAAAAAGAAATGTACTCAACGTAATGAAAAACCATTTAACAAATCAGGAGCCCCAATGTATTACAGCTGTTTTATTTTATTTTTGATAATTTATTAATAACTTTTTTATATCTCCTATTTTAAGAAAATAGAGCAATACATAGAGTATGTAACATAGAGAGTAATATTAGAGCAATAACATAGAGTAGAGATCTGTTTCTGCTCCTGCAAATATATTTAAATTATACCAACCGTACATTAAATCGACTCCAGCGAACCAGACAGGTTCCCCCTATTATAATGACGCGGTCACGTCCAATCTTTTCGGACGGAGCATGTTCACAGTGTGTGAAATTTATGGAAATTGCATTTTCGCATTATGTCTGACGCAGTGTAACGTAAGTCCGGAAAAGTTTTTCTTAGGAAATGACAGATCTTCATTCTGTTATGTAGATATGTATGTATGTTCCGGATCATCAAGTGTATATTTGAATACCATACCTATAGGGATCAATTTTTGAAATTCGTATCATTATTTTAAATACTTTACGAAGAACAGAAAAATTTTGAATTTGAATTATGTGCCTATATTTAATATTTGTCGTACAAAGAAATAAACTAAGTATTAATTTATTCATTGAATAATGTACTGAAATGTATTTTCAGCAAATAGGTATAGTACAGTGACATTCTACACTATTGTACATACTCCAAACAGACGAACATTTCTTTCATTCGTTCATTTTCTTTCTAAGCCGCGATTACTTAAAAAGTTTTGACACCAAAGTCAGTAGTTCACTACAGCAATTTTTTCACAAAGCTGAAGCAACCTTGGGTTGAGCTTATTAAAAGCCACGAAAGCGAAAAGGGAGCCAGCTAATAAAAAATTAAGTATTACTACGTCGGAATCTCTTTAAACTTAGAACAGGATCATAAACAGAAAGATCCTTGGGGTTAAGACTCGGGTAATAAAAGGAAACTTCATTAAAGTTAGCCGAAGATACCAGCCAAGTAATATATACTACATCTTAATATTACTACGGAAACATCTTAAGAATTAACTTGTGAGTTCGAAGAAATTCGCAACAATAAGTAGGTAAAATTAATAAGCATCAAAGAATCCCCCGGAATCAATTTTAACTCGCGTTGCTGTAAAAATAGCATTTTAAAAAAGAAATTTATTTTTATAGGGACCTCCTTAATATCATATAATTCTTGTGTTTGGGTTGGGGAGGTGGGGATGGTTGAGACATTAAATTTTTGGCGACCATTACATACCTCGGAAGCCGTTGTATACACGTAGGACATGATAGCACTTTTCTACTGTATGAGAGCGTGTGTGTCCATGAGTTGCCGTGACCACTTAACATCAGGGGGCCTATTATGAACCCCTATTGCCATTCTGTTTACGTGAGTCGTTACGTGACACCTTAATTTATCAATGAGATAGACAATTGGCACATGCAGTAGTCAATGAAATACACTCATTCTCTGAATGGGTTTTTGTTATGGGATAACTGACTGATTTTATAAAGTTTATAATACGCTTGTAGGTGAGCGATAACCACGTTAACTTTACCGTCTATTAGATAAAGTTGCAAAACGGATTAAAGCATCTATACAAGTACACTAATACTAAAAACCTCTTTACAATTTTAATCCCGGACTTTGCAACTTCCCCACGGCCAATACTTACATTGGATACCCAGAGAAGTTCTAATCGAAGTATGTGAACTCATCCTCTCGAGAGCAGAAACTTTGCTATATCTTAAAAGAACAAGAAGTTAAGGGAGTTATCGGTGAACTTTTAAAAATGTCAGGTTTCCTGCTTAAATTTTAAAAAGTTCTGGAATGGACGACTTACATACTTTATGGAAGCATGCACCGAATAAATTAGGAGTGTTTTAAACATGATTTTTTCGACTATTTTAAAATAGTCTTAATTTGCTTAATTTGGTAAGGTAAAATAATTTATTTTATGCTAGAAAAAGGCCCGCTAATAAGATGAGCTGGGCTTAGTCTAACCACAGTATTAATTTCATTAAATACAGCATCCATCCCCATCTAACCGGACGTTGGCATAATATATAATTTCGATGGAAGCGACGCGAGTTTGCGGTCGTAACAAAGCAAATAAATTATAAAAAGAGATCTCGGGTGGTAGACAAGGCTTTTCTTGGGACAAGTCGTAAATTTAACGGTCGAAGGGATCCTTATTTCCCTCGGTTATTCACGTGGTCGCGTTAGTGAAACTATCCCTTTGAGGTACAGTAAAAATTTTATCGCCAGCCCTGCATTGTCGAATTAAATGCCAGTAGCCTGGGGTTAACATGTCAACAAGGAACATTAAAAGTTGTTGGTTATAAAGATCAACTAGTAGAGATTCTTAAGGTAAATGTAGAATACTAAATATTATTGCTACATGTGCGAAGGTTATTGCGATCCTGTAATTATCCAATAGTTCTTTAACGCGGCTTGCTTAGGAGTTGAATGGTTGAAGACATTTTTATTATCCCCTCTTAATGAAGTGCTAACGTCCCAATTAATCGCAGCTTTTATTTCAAATTGTTCCCCACGTAGTCAACGAACAACAGAAACCCCGAACCCACGCATATCAAAATATCGTCTCTTACGTAACTCTTAATTAACTTAGTAGGTGCCTATATTTCCCATTCGCCTCAGAAATTGCTCCATTGTACAGAATTTGTAACGTAGTAAAATACATCGGGCACAACGGCGTTTCTACGGAATTATGAGTATAATTTAATTATGATATAACAGCACCTTTAATACCAATTAGTCACACGATACGTGGTTTGGGCGTAGAAGGTAATTTGAGATCTTAATGGCTTTACTGCGGCTTTGGTCATACCTCCCACTAAATGCTGACCAATCAGAAACGGAAAGCATTCGGTTATTCGACGGCTTCACTGATTCATCACACTTTGGACACTTGGTGAGATTCCGAAACTAATTCAATTATTGAAATTGAAGTGACGAGTGTCACACTTCACCACAGAAGTCGGAGAAATGCAATCTCGTTAAAAATAAAACCTTTGTATTGGTCACAATGATTTATTTTTATGTCATCAAAAACTTCTCGTTTTACTTTATGCTGTCGTTTTTCATTACCATGTGTATAAATGAAACGTAACTGTTTGGTAGGACAAGTTAAAAGTGGCATTAGTAATACTATGTAATATTATTACGTACGGTAAGGTAAAATAAATTAAGCAATACTTTAAACAACTAAAAAACAAGTTTAAATCTAATATTCTATATTGAATTAAATCTTTAAATTAAATTTTGATGAATAAAAAGTGGAAAATAGATTTTAAATTGTTATTGACAGAATAATTAATTTTCGCTAGGTACTGGCGCTGGGTACTGTATCGACTCTCCTGTGCATATTAAAAAGTACATAGTAGAAGTGTGTAATTGTAGTAAAGTAGAAAGTATACACAACGTTACAACTGTCGGAAACGTCAAACTAAATTAATAGCTGCACAGTTACAGTAAAGAAGAATAAGATTGCATGGCTTGATCTTAGACAAAGACTAAGTTAGTGAACGAGAGCGCAACCGTGCTAATAAGCCCTTACGTCAGTTTACTCAAGGCCAGTATTATTTTTCTAAAAGATAGCATTGCGGGAGTTTTCAATATAATTGCCCCGGTTCCTTCAAGAGGCTGACAGCTCAAAGGCCACTCTCTGACGTGCTCATTGTCGGAACGCCCACGGTTTACCTTATTCAAAGATTTTCACTCTTTTTATTTTAAATATTCACAACGAGTAAGACGGTAATACCCGGTAATAAGTATTTCGTGTCTCAGTGTATTTTATTTCCTGCTGCCACCATAAATACTGGATTGTCACTGTGCCCACTTAAATGGCTAACTTTTGCAATTATTTAGCTGCGTATGACGCTACGATGTGCACTGATAGTTGTTGAACTGCAAAGTTTGTAGGTACTTGTTTCAGCGAATGCCTCATCTCATTTCTTTATTATTTAGATATGCTCGAAAAGAATAATTAGAAAGAAAAATTTCAACCATTTATTTTATTACTAGATACTAGAGCGTTTCACCGCAAATTCTTATGCTATAAAGTGTTCATTTGGTGATCTGTCCTGACTATCGAGAGGTCCGGATTTGAATTTAGATTTGGCCATCGTATTGGGCCTACCCAGAAACCCTTAAAATTTATTTATTTTGTAACTTTTCTTGCAATAACATTTTTTAAATCTTGTTTGTTTGCGTTAATAATAAAACTTTGAGAAATAGTTCTACTCTAATATGTCTTAATTTTAGCCAACTAGTTTTACGATACGAAATTATGGGATGCCATAATCGTTTGTTTATGAGATTCCCATACCGAGTTCCAGTTCAATTCAATAGAAAATGCTCTAATAGTAATAAAACTGGATTGCGGCCGTAAAATCCCTTAATCAGTGAAACTAATAGCGGTAATTTCTGTCTGTGGAGAAATCATTTATTTTTTCTCAAGAACTCACAATTTAAACTAATTAGCTGTGTTGGACTTTTTTGACAGAATCGAATTTATAAGTACAAACAGTGTGGACTTTGTTGTAGTTAGAGATACAATCGTTAGTGGACAATACCTCCATGTTTCTTAAGAAATCATATGACGGAGTTTACAAAAAGAAAGCAAAAGTGAGCCCATTCGTCGGAGTAACTTGATATTGCTTATTCGGTTGTTTTCTGGCTGTTTGGGTATAAGATTACAAGCAATTTATTTCAATATGGCAATTGAATTTACGAACAGCATTCGAACTCTTTAAGGACAGTATATTATAGTCTACAGTATTTTGTTTTCTTCGCAAGCCTTTTTGTGGGAGGCAATCTTTTATCTTTCTGGTTACTATTCCTTCATAATCATGTTAGGAATCTGAATGTGATGTTGATATTCAAATTTATAAAATCAGTCTCATTTTGTAAGAAAATATAATGTAATTTTTCTGATACAAATTTCCATATACAAATTGTTCAAACATTTCAATATGATTATGGTCTTTTCTAAAATTCTTTTTCTAAATTTCCTTATCGTAAATTAATAGTCAGTATTCGATGATAATACATAGATTTATTATTATATTAACATCACGCCCATACTCTACAAGAAGTTTAATATTGAGATACTCGTATCTTATTATTATTTTTTATATAATTTTTGTAAAATAAGGTAAAGGCTCTAGCCTGGTCAGACATTTTCTTATTGGTCTTTGGAACTTCGATGTTCAGATTGCTATCTCCGGATAGCCTATCGACAAGTCAGTTTAATGCCAGGATTTATTGTTATGTCGTACATAACGGCTGCAGCTGATGTTATAAGAGAAATAACTCTTTGATAACAATGTAAAGTTTTTCAAACGTGAAATCAACAAACATTATTCTGTTTTTTTAATACTGTAACAATTCCGAACTCGCAGGATCTTCACACCACTTACCCCGATCCCATCGCCTACAGACAACAATTATAAATCACGTTACGAAAACGAACCAAAATTGTCACACACATACTTAATGCTTATATGGTTTTCTCGTGGATTCCATTGTCAAAAGTGGACCAAATTGAAATGGGACCAAACGTGTAGCACCAGCTTTCAAATAAAATCATCAAAATTCGTGAATCCCAGTCGAAACTTATGATGAGGTAACAAACATAAAAAATATATATTCGAATTGAGTGACTCCTTTTTTTTTTAAGCTCAAACGGATATAACCCACTTGGATACAACGTTTCCGTTTGGCTTTTAATTCTATAAAGTTGGAATTATGACTTGTTATAGACGTGTAGTTCTAAAAGCTGCACTAAGATTTCGTATACAAGTGCTAGTATAATATGAGATTCTATAAATTTTTCTCGACGGTAAACTAAATAATTTTCTAAAGCATCTAAGTAATATTTTCTAATGCCCGGCGGGACACCGATACCGGTACAACTACGGAGCCGGACGAAGATCGCTATCTCGATAGGTTGGTTTAATGCGCAAATTTATGGCCGCGCTACCACTCTTTAATCCATTCTCAGGGAAAACCATATTATTTACTTTTCCGATCCTAAGTTAGAAGGTTGAATTAGAAACTTTTTAACAGAAATTGACCTGAAATTTATTACTGTAGTTAGCAGATAGTAAAATTGGCGGTAAACCGTCTATAATATTATAGCTTGTACTGCAACTGGGATTAGGATAAAATTTTTATTAATCACGATTTATACGCAATAGACCTACTCCAGCGATAAGATAAAGACTAAGAAGACAGTTAAGTTACTTTAACTATTATTATTTTTTATATAGTTCTACCTACCTATTCTAAAAAATAAATAAATAAATAATTCGTGTTATTCGTCCGTAACCTCCAATATCATAACATATTAAACAGTTATTTCTCCCTTTAACAGTACGTAACGCCAATTTTATTCATTAATATGGGTTAGTAGTATAACAGAAGTATAACATTTAATTTTCCTACTCGAATCAAGAACGCAAAAAAGTGGAAAACGTGGTTCATTAAATATTTTAAAGCTACATTATTCTGTTCATAATCGCAGACAAAATATATGAAGTAATCGACATACAGATTTTAATTACCAACTGCTTTAAGTTAAACGCTTGATAACACAGAAATGTTTTTTGACCACAAAAAGCTCTAACAAGAACTATAAACTGCAGGAGGAAATTGTTTGCTCGTCTAGTTACGTGTAATTAACATGTAGGGGCTTATCCGGTGCTATCGGACTCAGAGGCTTATACTTATTAGAGCGTACTCTCTCCGGCGGACCGTTAATTACAGTGGGATTTTGAAAATATTTGGTCTATTTTGTGTAGCGTGTTGCTTGTGTGTTTTTCATCAAGTACTTCTTTTTTATTTTCGGGTGAGCTCGCCAATTTGTGAAGAGGGTAAGTAGTGTACACATGTGTACAATAGTTTAAGTATGTACCTATACCTAATCCATGTCAGGTTGACATGGCAATGTGACTAGATGTTGTATCAGATAGTTGGTAATACCGAAACCTAGCGCCTACGTTACCTAATAAATACCAGTTATTATATGGTCAGAGGCATGTTTCTTCTATTATCAATATTTATTGTTAAAGTGTACAATGATGTAAAAATAACCTTATTCTTTAAAAGGATGTATATCATTATAGTATCTACCTACACCACAATTCTGAAAAAGTTCTCTTACCTACTATAAAATTCTCGAATTAAGTTTCCATAAAATTTCAGTACCTTTTAAGCTCCTTCATACTATCTATAACAGAAGTGTAAAGAATATTCCTCATAAACAAAGTTGGCTCTTTTTTTTAATTTAGCTCTTCTCATTACGATGATATGCACTATACACTAAACTTCAGTAAAAGTAGCCTACTCATAGGGCTTTTGTACGATGGTTCTAGAACCCTTAACTTTTGGAGTATAATCAAACTATGCCGCGTTCCGGTTTGAAGGGTAAGAGCAAGTATAATTACCGGTACAAGTGTACTTCTGTTTCAATCCTTGGGGTTACTGGCCACTTACGATCTCTTGCACTGTTCACTATCCAACTCTATAATTAATATTATTTGCGATTGAATTTTGTATAGAAAAAAAGCTTAGTTTTTTTCCAGGAGAGGTTCCTAACGTTAGGTAATCACTACAGAATCTTCATTATAGGTATTTACATATTAAAGATCTACCTGACCTCAAAGTACTGAAGTCCTGTTTGAGGTTGTTTCCGAAAGAAAATTTTAAAATGCTATTGAATCAATTGTTTTAAATTTCTTTTAATTCCTATACTTATCGTAATTTTTTGGTTTTATATTTGCACGCACTAGAATAAAACCAAGGTAATGTGTGGATAAAAGTTCCGTAGATAGATTAAATATAAGAAACCTGAACGTTGAGTGGCATGATGGCTTTGTTCATTCCTAAATGTTCATAGAGAATTTTGATTTAAAATACTAACGATCAAGTAAAGGCTACTCATAGCAGTAGCAAATCGATACAAGTAAAAGAAAAGTACATCAAGAAGAAAAATTAAACTGCAATTTGTCTCAGACGGTCCAGTCTTTACGTAAGCACAAACTTTATAAATTGCGCGGCTACCAAACAAAAACTAAGTACCTACCTACATGCCTCGTATCTGCATGGGTTTGATGGCTTAATAAGAAGCTATAAGTATTAAGCCTACAAGAAAATTGCGGTTAAGAGTCGAAATTTCTTAGACCATTGTTTAATCATCGGCGAGAGTCCAATTACTCAAAATTAAATGTCGTTGCCTACATAATTCTTTGTTTAAACTATAGGTAAAATGTATTTTGTTTCTTTATACTTTTATTAGTGGGTTTAACAATAGAATATTCCAGTAGACTAAAGTTTACCCATTGTTAAATGCAATAAAATAACCCGAAAGTTATTATTATTTACCAAGCAATTCAAATAAAGAACAATTTGGAAGAGATACGTATGAAGATAAAAATAATATAAATATAAAATTTCTTCAATATACATAGTAAGATTATATTTACTCGCTCGCCGCTGGATCGCTGGTTGTAAGTTGGTACTTTCTGCTCAGGCGCATGCATAACAAACAAAATCATGTAGTTCTTAATCATACAGGGCAATTTGAATCGGCGTCGACAAGACCGCCGCTTGCAATCGTAAATTGTTAATAAAAAGCCTGATTTATTTTATTATGATATGTTTCTGTAGGTACCTGACAATATTTTTCAGCTCGACTCAGATAACAATTTAAAATGCGCTCAAATTAACTTTTATTAGCTGCATTTGTACGTTTTTGATTATAAACAAAAGCATAAATGATAGCGACTGCATCAATAATACCTACTAAGTTGCATTCCATTAAGTATGGTTAAGTATTTTAATAATAGATCATTTTTGGCCGCATATGTGACATACTATGCGTTTATGTTAACGCGATAAATGATTATATTTGCGAGCCGCACCATCCGACATCTAATTTAATATCGGGTACTAAAATATTCAGCGGTAATAAATAACAGAATCCATTAATTCCATCGTCTATAATTTGTTTGACCATTCAACTATTGATTAAATGACTAATTTTTTACCGCTTTCTTATATTTAATAATAAATTATTCACAAGCACACTTTAAAAATAAATACTACTACATAGGTAGTAGCCATAAAAATTAAAATGGCTACATCGGTCACGTTTGTTTTCGACAGTTAACAGTCGTTAAACCTGGTCGGAGGCCCTTGAGGTGGAGTATGCTCCAGGTCTTCCCCGGTTGTGGGGAGAGACCCGTGCCCAGCAGTGGGACATAAAAAGGGTTGAAGCCA
>DWQK01003050.1:0-12108 GCA_018231225.1 Noctuana stator | reverse complement strand
AAGTCGGATTTGAAAAATTCTTTTTGTGTCTGATAGCTACATTAATGAGGAAGGCTATCAAGCGTTACGTCACAATTTTTAACGCGGGTGAAACCACGTGGTACAGCTACGAGTAGTTATCAATATAACGAGCCTTTAAAGAATTAGCTTTAAATATCTTGATATAAAAATAGAATCGCGATACTGCCCGTAGGAAAAGCTCTGTCTAACAATGGTAACTGGATTACTTATCTCTCTCAAGCAATGATAGAGCCCGCAGGCCGTGTACGGTCGCACAATGGGTAGGGCGAGTTTATCACACTGCGAATCAATTCAGTACCTATGTGAATTTCACGTGAGCATCGCTAGCAGAATACGAGTATATCTATTGCTTCTAAATAATACGAGCTAAGCCGTAATGTAAAATTAAGGTTAGAAAATATAATTTAGGTCTCGTCTTAGCTTAGGAGTAGCAATATATCTGTGTACTTAAGGAAGGCTGAAGCACTCTTAATATTATGTGTAGATCTCTGTAAGCTGCAATGACCTGTCTGTTTGCTAATAAAAATGTATACCTATCTAAACACGAAATAAAAAAATAATTTCAAAAATTTACTTCATTGACTGACTATAATTTACATATTATAACCGCGCGAAAATAAATATTGTAAGTCCCGCCTTTATTTGTTGTAACATGGTGGCTTTAGTTATCGCTTAGTATCGCTGACTGCCTTCACCCGCCGAGCTCTGCACGCTTGATTCATGCGTGTAATTAAATCTTTTGTGCGACTCGCTAAACCTTTGCCCGTAGAGAATAGTATCCTACATCGCTTTGTAAGGTCCATCAATATTCTTCTTATTTGATAGAGCCAGGATAAGTTTCATCGGAGATAAGAATCTCGTCATCAATAAGGATTTTGTTGTATGTTTCTCAACCTGTCTTCATCAAATGCGATGGATTTAACATGATTGTAGATAGATGCAAATCTTGTTTAGATATAGACAAGTTTTAACGTAAGTACTCTGCGTGCGATGCTTGTTACCGTTTCTCAATGGTACCATATGAAGAAGTCTGTGGTTCTATCCTCAGCATCAGTATACTGGCGGTCATCTACATCAGTTTACCATTAAAAATTAGTATAGAAAAATTCTAGAATAGGTAATATCTATGAAAATTAGTCTGAGACCAAGAACCCTATCTATAGTGTGTTGTAAAATTTTTTAAATATTTTCAAGTCACACCTATGAAAAGATTACATTATAGTAGGTACCTGAAAGAAATGGAGCAAAACTCTTGACTCGCTCCACTTGTGATGTTCTGATATGTAGTTGCCTAACTAAAATTTTTAGTAGTATCTATCTACATAGCTCGGAGATGTTGGCCTGTAGCAAGCGACATGTCAAAGACCACGAAATATAAAAAGGGGCACTCTCAAAGCTTTTCTCTAGGTAGGTAGGGCATGCGGTGTATTTACCCTAGGGAATTATATAGATTATTAAATAATGCACGCATGAATCAATTAACATTTAGGTACCTATTAAAAAAATACCAATTACTTTCAAATAAGTATTGAATAATGGCTGTGTTTAGTTTACGTACATTTAGGCACCTTCATTCCCTGATCACACTACATAGTGCGATCAGAGACGAGAATGTAGACAAGCTTTAGATGTGAAACGGCTATGCTAAACTTTGTCTAGTAGGTACTTGTAGATAAGTAGATCTCATAAGTGAAGTATAACAATGTTTTTTAACGTTTCGAACACCATTAGCTTATTTCTCTTCATAATTTTATTTACTTTCATAAGATAAGACGTAATAAGACCAGACCCTCTAGTTTAGGTAATTATTTCCATGTTTATGATATTCCATTGTATCTGTCTATTTACATGTTACGATGTACATGTACAATCTTCTTTTTGTTGTTGTTGAATTGTCCTTTCGAACCGAACAACGTTTACGAGCTCAAATGCATAACTTTGTCAATGAAATTTGAAATACTAATTAGTGTTGCAAGCTTTTTGTTTCAGTATTTTTCAGGAAACGATAATAGCGACGGCGAACATTTCGTAAAAGTTTTAATTAAAATGTATCAAGCTCGGCGCACTTGAAATATTCCGAACTGTTGTTTTGTTTTTTGCTTTTGCAAGAGACAGTGTCACGGGAAAATTAGTTATCTAAATGAACATAAATTGTTTCAGTTACAGCGGCAAGTGGCGAGCAAAAACAATGACAGTCATGTACTTTGTAGGTTCCCATATAGGTAGCTGGCATCCTGCTCACGTTGCCAACAGTGCCAACTACACAATGTAGTCGACTGTTCTAAGATATAAAAAAAAACAGTATAGTTTCTCGGTTTTTTTAATTTTAGTTAGGAAATTATTTTTGAAAGAAATAGGCTGAGTAAGCTATGAAGAGAGAGAGCTATATAATTCGGATTTTAAACAGGTACTAATATGTGCCACTGGACCATATATGCCTGCTTTATAAAGCTTTGCCTGAACTACACACATTAAAACCTTTATACCTACTCGTACTATGGGATTACTTTGAAATTGAACGCTAGACATTGAGACACTATAAGAGACATAAAAAAATTAAATGAAAAGAAATACCTAGTATTAACCAAAATATCTTCTCTACATTTTGCTAGTATTGTCGTCTGTACAACTTATAGTTAGATAGTAATTTATTTTAATACTTACTTTATTAACTATCTTAAAAAGTGATTTTGCAATATTTTATAGGTAAACTCTCGTCTTTAATTAAGTTATTGGGCCTATTAGTAGGTACCTTAGTCTCAACCGCCTAAGCTCCATGAAGTCGATGATGTTTTGTTTATCATTCCCTGTTGCCACGCGATGTACAGAACAGTATTTTTTCAAAAAGATCAATAGACAGACACGGAAACGATACAAACGCAATTATTTATAGCTAGCATCCGTCAAGCGACGACGGCGACGGTAGGTAAGTTTTGGCAAGCTATTCACGTCCTAACATATATTGTGCTAGAGTCCTCTAATGTTGCCACTCGAATAACTTGCGAAAACGTAGACTATTTTACAAACTTTATTGGCGACTGTACGCAGGTCTTGTCACGATACTCACGACATATTTGTACAACGACAATTTGAGCAAGGTTCGTGCCAGGAAAGTATTAGTAGATAATCACGTGATATTTACAGTCCTGGAATCCTTGATAAAAATAAAAGTTTAAACAGCCAAATCTATCTTTGAAATGTGCCGGAAATTATAAAACAATAAAACGTTCAATCGTATGTTATAATGTAACCAGCGCTTTATTTAAAATTTAATTATTACCTTTGAAGAGCTGTAGAGAAAACAATAACCTATCAATTTACGAGTAAGTAATTAATGCTTTCACCTTTGTCGACTGCTATTTTAAATGGGGTTAATAATGGATTCAAAAAATTAATTGCCCGCGGAGCAATAAATAAAATATAAGTGTAACGTGTAAATAAAAAATGCGCGGTGCGGAACGAGCTTGCGACTGAAAGAAAGGGCGCTGTCGTCACGGCCGATGCGTCCACACAATGGCTGCCTCTGATTTAAAAGACTCGGCAAACTTGGCTTCTCTTATCTTTCATTATTGTCGGAAGTTCTTACTATTTCACTGAATGGAATCCGTTCCTACGCTAGTTCAAAAGAAAGTTTAATGGAATGAAATCAATAGACGAAGAAACGCCTAGACATCTGGGATATACCTATTTATAATACCTATTCATCAAGAAAATGTATTCTTTGCTTTGTTTTATGTCAAATCGGAGATAGATTCATTAGGAATGAACCTTACTCAATTTGGCTTATAAAGATTAAAATTTTTCAATAAAATAAACATCGTGGTAGTCGATGATGATGTTACCTAATGTTAGTATTTAATTATTACATTTTTTACCTTTGGCTCCTAATCAATAAATTAAGTGCCCTTGATAATATCGACAACAGAAGGCTTGGCAGACAGCGTAAAGACAGGGAGGTACCTATGGTAATTTTAAGTAAAGGTTCCGAGATGAAGGTTGCGTTTTACTGCTGATGTGCAAAATTTTAAGGTTACATTGTTTTAATGATGTTGTAATCTAGAGAGTTTAGTTTGATAAGCACGGTCTAGGGCTAATAGAACTTCATTTTTAAATTTGTTATAATACTGACCTGTGAGTAAATCGGGGGTGTATCTCGGCGCCAGTGCTATGGAAGAGCAGTTCCAGCGTTCCCCCTCGTGGGTGGCAAGGCATGCGGCCCTGGCCAGGCGGGCGGCGGCTGCCACGTGCGGCATCGCAGCAGGCTGACGCTTGCAAACGCGGGCCTGACCGCTCCATAGTGCACCAGCTCTACGTGCCTCTATACAGTCACTTTCTGTCCAGTTGCCTTTGCTCTCGTGAAGAGCTCTGGATAAAGAAAATAATGGAATCGGTGTTAAATTAATCAAGGTTCAATTGTCAGATAAAAACTTAAGGATTTTTGTAAGGACTCATAAATTACCTAGGTATGGACAATTTTTATACCTATCTAAGTTAAGTAGATTTAAATATCACGGTTAAATAACTTTTGCAAATTAATCGTCAGCGTTCTAGACTTATAGCCTCAACGTAGTCTCTTAAAAATTACAAAAATATTCCATAAAAACTATGTAGGTACGTATTTTGAGACTGACTCCACTTTCTAATGAAAGACAAAATTTAGATAGGTAGGTAAGAAATATGACTATCAGTGAAGGTATCTATAGGTAAATGAAATATGTGTCAAATTTTTACATATTTATTCAAATAGCAGTGAGTTATTTAATAATATCATCTTAGGGTAGAATAGAGTATATCATAAGCGTGGTAGGTATGTTGCTCATTGCAATAATTTCATGTTTATTTATTTGATTTAGTTTCATGTCCATTCGTTTTTGTGGTCTGCGAGCAGTCGGCACGTCGAGCGGACTCAGGTCGCAGGCCACGCTGAAATGCGTCGCACATTTCGTACAAGTAATTAGGAAGAAAGTCGACTGCCTCCCCTTCCCGCCGACGCAGTAAACCGTACGCTTCACGTAAGCTAGGTTTTGGTGTCAGTCGTAGCTCTAGCTCAACAGCTGTCGGGAAATGTGCAGCCAAGGAATAAACTATTTCTAAATCCGAAGGCGGTGGATTTAAGTGCTTGTAACTGGAAACCTTGTGCAAGAAATACTCTGACATACTCATACGTGAGTTCACTTCATCATATTTCCCTAACTTTAAATCGTATAAAATTTGTTTCTGCCTGTCTGCTCCCCAAAATTCTTGCTCAAATGCATTATAAAAACTTTCAATATCTTTGAATTCACTTCGGAAACACCGAGCCCACATGAGAGGCACTCCTTCCAGGCAAGATATTATAAACTGCAGTTGCTTGTCGACAGGTATATTTAATTCAGAAATGTAATATTTAGCGTTTTCTAGGAAATCCATTGGATGAGTATCTCCGCCATCATCATAATGCGGCCGTTTATGAAGAGATGCAATTATCCAATGCTTGATACTTTCTGCGGACAACTGTACGACCGGCCTTTCATTTTCGTCATCGATCTCTACAATTTTAGAACGATCCGCTGTTTTTATTCCAGAAACTTTATCATAAACACTATCAGCTTTACCAAGGTTTGGCAGGGACATGTGGCTCCGTAATCTTGAAGAGGGCATGTTTTGATAAATATCTTCTTGACTTTGAGAGAAACGAACACCGAAACCTAAAGTAGTTGGTTTATAAATGGAACTACCACAATAAGGAATTTCCTCATTCTTTTTACGTTCGTCTTTCTTTTCTTTACCAACAGTGGTTGATATTTTATCCACCATTTCTGAAAGGTTTGTTACTGAAGACTTAATTTGGCGTAAATCGACAAACAAACTCATTGTTATACAGCCACATCCAATTCGGAGACATCAGCGCTCTCAAATAGGGGAGAACTGCAACAAATGTTTACAGTACTCTATTAAATGTACTAACATGGTCTGTCTACAGATAAACTTCAAGGGTGCAGTGAGATCTATTTAGAAAATAATTTATCGATATTGGATTTCAAACAGTTAAAATATGTAGGTATTAAAAATACGGTAAGTAAACTACCTAAGTAAAAAAGTACACTTACACCTATAGTATACTTGTCGTTAGATACCACTTTATTACAAAAAAAAACTTGTTAGATTAGAAAATAAAATAAAGTATTACTGAAAAACTACGTGTTTGTTGTCTGTGCGTGCGTAGCAAGCTCTTAGAGCTGAAAATGCTTACGTGCGGTGGCGGCAGGCGGGCAAATGGTACTACCTGCGCCCTGCGCCCGGCGGCACGCTGCTTCCGTGAGGGATGCCGGGCCGTACTTGCAACTTATTATACACGGTACAATAACTGGGTTATCGTCTTCGAATATTTAATTTCATTGACGATATGCTTGCTAAGGACACGAACGCCGATGGCCTATATTTCAACAATCGACGACGGGTTTCCATATTATATTGATATAAGTTGCCGCAAATATGCAATCAACTATATAAAAAAAACTGAGCGAATAGTTTAAGTAAATAAATATCAATTATAAACAAAAATTACCTACTAGGATTCCCTGTGTCGTGGATACCATACAAAGACAATTACATAAACATCGAACCCAGGACCCTGTGAATTGTGGAATGGCGTGGTTACCACTACACCACAAGGGACGTCGAATTTAATGAGCTTTTAGAGTGTAGTTCATTAAACACACACTAGATAGATACTTATTTCATTCTAAACAACTATACTATATAACTATACTGTAAACAACTATAGGCTGATTAATTATAACTGTTTGGTATAGTTCAAGATTTTTCCTATACACTAACTAAATATAAAGGGTTAAAGTTTTAACAAGGTTGAATGAAGCACCTTTTGTCTGCGAAGGTCTTTTGTTCAACACGAAGCAGGCCACGATAAGCCTCTAGGGAAGCGTAATATCGATGCAGTACAATTAATAATTACTTTGTTTCGCTTGAAAAACCGATATCCGTGTCTAAATGCTAGGGGGTTCTGGGGAGCGAGCACGCGACGTCAAGTCAGTCACGGGGCACCAACGGCACGTCGCCTCGGCGTATTCTACCATCGCGAGCCACCGCCGCTCGCCGTTCTGCCTGCAATTGGTAGAGGGTGGGCTGGCGTAGGCCGCAAACGTAACACTGATGGCCTCCGGACATCGTGTTACGGTGTTACGGGCACAAAGTTACCGTGTCACCATTGTAGTTAATTCACGTGGAATGTAATTGTTCCGTTGTCCAACCGGGTGCCGGGAACATTATCGCATTCGTCACGTCACGCACGTGCGAGTTAAATCCAATAAAATAATTCCCGTATCAAATTTTATGCGTCTATCTCGATCTAGGAGACAAAGAACGGCGCAAACGGGCGAAGGGTTCGCTTTGTCAAACTGGTTGTTGCGCAGAATAAAAGAGAACTGATCTTTTATGATAGCATCGCTTTGTATTTTGTTCATGTAGAATTGTAGATACGAGTAGCTACTATAATAATTCGTCAAAGGTGTAACCTCTTTTGAATTAGACGAGCAACTGCGCCGGTACCACAAAAAAATTAAAATATTCATAAAATAATGTCACAATAGATTGTACTTTCAAATTTGTTTCTAAACTCGAGGAAAAGGCAAAAAATGCCGTACAAGCGACTATACAGCTGACGCTGCAACGGCGCGCGCCGCTGATTCGGCTTTAATGATGATTAAATGCTGTATGATTGTCGTGGCGTGCGTGTGCCGCCGCCCGCCCGGTTTTTCCATAAAGTCCCTCCAACTTTAAAAGTCAAAATCCAAATTGATATAAAGTTGCATCTTGAAAGATTTATCCTAAATTGAATAGTAAGTTTAGTTGACCATATTTTAGTTTATCACTATCAAGTCTTGGCTCAATGTCTTCTTTATAAAAAATTCTGGGTATTTGCCATTTAGGTCTAGGATACGGTACTTTGAAGCGTACCTACCTTTGTGCGTTTAAGTATTTCAGGCAGATGTGAGCGCGTCTTTCTGTTTAAAGAGCACTATTTGAGAAGTAATAATTGCTTTCACGGAAAGCCTTCCATTTTAGTTCCTGTTGGTTTCAAACATAGCATTCTCTGTAGGTATCTATAAATATTATCTATCTGCTCTATTTCAATAAACGAAAGATCACAACTTTAAAAGATTAACAAGACAGCTCGGATGAGTACAATACGACTAGCTTTGGAACCCCTATATTTATTTTACAGGCCTCCTTACGGAGCTGACTAGTCAATTAGTTACATTGCCCGAAGAAATGTCAATTTGTTACAATCAACGACGAGGGAGACTCCGTTTCGTACTGCAGCCTCTCCGCGCCATTACACAGCATCACAATGATATTCTAATTATGAACCATTCGACACACTCCCGCCTGTCTTTATATTAATGACAGCGATTAATCAAGATCAACGAGCATTGCTCGTGGATTCTGAAACCCATAATATAATACCTACCCTGCACATATACATAGCATAGTTACATGTCATATAACAATACCTACATAATTACCAATTATGTAGTAACAGTTACATTGTACATACCTACTGTAATCGTAAATGGTAGCTTTTTAAATAGGTAATATAATTTATTTCAATGTGAATTTGAATTGCGTGAGGTGGGAATATAATGTATATAATTTTGATAGAAAATATAATTAACCAAAATACATCATTTAATTATTCTAATTTTATGCAAGGTATATGATTATTGTCATGGGAATAAAGTAATTGCGTACTTACTTGTGAAATAAAAAGTAATTCTTACAATTTATAAGTAAGTACATAGTATAGAGTCCAAACACAATTAATTTCATTTTGATTACAAATTTAGCTGAACAATTAAATTTGCTTTATAGCTCAATGTATATTCGGGGCACGTATTACAAAACCTCATTTCCGATTTAAATGTGGGTAAGCGGCCATCAAGGAGGAAGCCAGAATAATTGAAACAAATGCAGGGATTACTCAACAAATTGCTCAATACAAGGGCGATTTGTCTAAGTCGTCTCGCTGAAATTTACAATTGTTGCTTTTTATTGGTACAAATAATTCAGATGACTAACCAAAAATAAATAATTCCTTATAATAAGTACTTTTTTTCACATTTGCAGTAGACGCCTAGGTAGTCTTATAATGTGAAGTATTTATCGCTAGATATCTTAATTTAACACATAGATTTATTATATACTAAGTACCTAATATTATAATTTAAATATTATTAAAAAGGTTAACGGTTAAGTAACTTCAAAATTACTCGAGTCAGATTTTTCTTTTGGTAGTAAAATTTTATTTCTTTATTTAATTTGAGATTATATAATTCATTACATTATTTATATTTTATATTTATCTACTTTATTCACACACATATTTAAACAAATGCAGTTGCTACGATACGGCTACGGTAAGTGTCTATTAGCTTTTGCAACTGCTACGGATATACAGTAGGGCGACTACGTGCGGTACGTGCCTTATCTGCTCGCAAAATATTTTTTTATTTAACATTAAACTACAAACCTTTAATTTAATAAGGAAGGAGTTATGTTTCAATTTATTCGTGTCTAAATGAAAACAAACAACAAGGGATCTATAAAGGATTTTTATAAGGGCAAGGATCGAAGTAAGCACTGTAAAGGGAGGCCTGGAGCATACTGGAGATACGAGTTAGTGGTCATTCGGTATCGGATGTTATTAAACCCCCAAATACCTTCCGACTCTTACTGTGCCCTCCGAAGCACGGCAATGCTCTTGAAATGTGCCTCTCGACGTGGCCGATCCGCGAACCAACTGCTTCCAAAGTTGTTTAACATGTGAGAACATCGACGCATGTTATCCACACTACCAGCGGGGCTTTCGTTCTTCACTAATAGTAGAGCAAGAATTACATTTTTTAAATAGTTACACTGAAGTTTGATAACATATTGTATCAGTCGACACCCCTACATGGAGAACTAGACAGAGTGCCGCCCGCCCCAGGCGTCGCCGCCACCCACACGCCCTAATTACTTAACGAACGGCTAGCCACTCTTGCTTGCTGTTCACTTCAACTGTTATTAAATTCATTTAATTAATACACTTCACGTAATGGTAAAAGCATCCAGCTGCTTTATAAAGGACTAATTACAGTTATTATTTGTACCCTGGATCTTGGGACTAAGTGAACACGTAATTTCTTTGATTAAAGACTGTGATTAAAGGCCATTCATAAAAGAAGTAATTAGTATCTTAATGATTATTCTTAAACAAAATATCTTTCTTCATATCTAGAGTTTTGTATTATCGTGTTTTTGTAGTGTATTATTTGCTACTGAATGTATTATTTGTTACTTCACAAAACACAAAAAGCGTTACATCAAATAGGTAGTTGTATAATTATAGCTAAGCATTTCGATTGGTAGCCTATTTATCAATTTACTTTTGTCTTTATTATGTAGTAATTGATAAATATTTTAATCAAATTAAGTATGTATGTATTTATATTTTAATATTGATTTCGTTCCTAAGTCTTTACACTTCATCTGTACAATACTCTACATCTCATTTTGGACACATAAGTAAAGTACCTACCTATCTAGCCGCAATATTTCGGGCTCCCCTAACTCTCTAAAAATAAACGAATTAGGTAAGTCGTTGAAGCATTAAGGTTTTTAATAAAACAAGAAACTTTTCCATATTTGTAACTATGTCAACTCAACTGAAGCAAATAGTAGATCTAATAAAATTTCCTTAATGAATAACGATATATTTATCGAATAAATGGTAGATAACTTCAAAGAGGTTGCCGCCCGTCGTCAATACGAGCGGACGAGCGACCGACCGGCGAGTAAGATAAAAGCCGAACAAATATTCAGTTGCAGCGAGGATGTCGGTAATTTATGAATTTGTAAGGACAAAGTGAACATCGGCGTGGCGTAAATAAAGAGCGCCGCGGTGCGGATAAATTCGTGTCAGATCAAATAAATCGAGCGTGCTACGTTTTGTTGCACTTTTTGCACTTACACCTTCTCCTCCCACTAACATGTGGCATGTGACGGCACGAACAAAAATAATTTTGAAATCCGCCACAAACTTAATCGTCCGTTGTCACTTTGCTTGTTACAATTAGTCATTACCTACTGTACAGTTAACTTGAAAGAAACACTACAGTACGAAACAAACTATATCTATCTACTATCTACATAGGTACGAGTATGGATGTTATAAATTTAGTTGTTGCAGTTTTTTGGAAGACGCTCTCATAAACATCTTATATTTTCATTCATCATATTTTATCGTTAGAGTAGTGTACTTAGGCGGGTTCCTACTTATTAATAAATAACATTACTTAGACTAAAGTGAAAGTACCTTCCTTAGATAGTTTCCCTAACAATATTAAATCTCTTTCCTTGTAATAAATAGTTTCAGTATCGTACCGATCGTACGCCTCTAACAATTTCTTCATAAATGGCAAAGTTTCTTTTATGTGAAAAAATATAAGAGCTGAGGAATTTTGTGTCCGACCCAGAGCAATAAAATAAATTCGTTGAAGTGGCTCGTATTTCACCTTCAGCCACAGGCGTATCGCGGTCTGCGTGTAACATAGAAAGCTAGGGATACGAAAGAATTCAATAAAAATCACAAACATAAAATCTAAGACGCTCGGTAGTCATATAAAAATACCTAAGCGAGCATTAAGAGCCGTCCCCTAATAATAGGTCCCGCCAGATGCACGGGACGGCCTCGGCCGCCTGGAAAAGTCACAGTGGGAACTCGAGCGAAGGAAATTATTTTTTTCGGTCTGCCACACACGGCCCCAGCTAACTCAGCGAAAACTGAGATCACTCTCACGAGAACGACGGCAGTTTACTTGCGACCCAAAAAATCTTAATAGGTTACTTATAAATCTTATATCATTTTCGGGTAGGACAAGGTAAGATAGCAATACTAGAATATTACATTTTCTGAAGTAGGAATAAATTATTTATACTTAAATAAATATGAGTAGGAGTATTGTATATTTCGTCCAATATCCCTCAGTGCCTGAAGTCGAAAGTGTTCGAGCAATGTGTGTTGCCAGTGTTGACATACGGCGCCGA
>DWQK01003049.1:0-12108 GCA_018231225.1 Noctuana stator | reverse complement strand
AATTGTGAATCTAAACCATTCTCAAGTTCCCTTGAACACACACAACAAATTTCATCAAAATCAGTCCAGTCGTTTAGGAAGAGGCACAGATCAGTACTCGTATAAGGCGGGAAATTTTAAAAGTTCGATATCCTCAAACTATTGGTACCTACTCGTAACTACCAAAGCCGTTCTCAAACCCCGCTGTGAAGCACGTCTTGTAATAAAAGTGTCCATGTTTTATAAAAAATAGCACATTAGGTATAATATTATTATTATTTATTCAAGGACTAAGCTATTAATGTTATTTTGTAATAAAAATATTAGGTTTTATATGTAACTTACGAATAAGCGTTTATTTTGTGTTAACGCAAGTAGGTTAAAGTTAAATTTAATATTCTAAAAAAAAATGTATTACCCTCCTCATATTGCATTTTGATAAAAAATTTCTCTCAATACAGTACGAACAAGCATTTCTTTTGTATTAACGCAAAAGGCGAATTAATAAAAAATAATAAAATTTCGTGTAATACACAATATATTTTTATGTATTGTGGGAAAAATATATTTCACCTTCAATCCGGATTACATACGAATATTTCGGTGCTCAAATTTTTCGGACCAGATATTTACCGCGCTGTGTTGTTAATTTAATTGATATTTTCACGTACCTACTGGGAATATTTTTGCAGTTTTAAAAGTTTAATAAATTTTTGGTTTTTCTTTGACTTAATGGGAACAGAGAGGCACCGCCACATCCATACAAGTTTTCAATAAAAGCTACACATACAAACTATGATATTTATATAAGTATAGATGCGGTATCCACTTTGTGTTTTGACGACATAAAATCAAGGCAAATGCCCGCTTTTAAGTTAGCGCATCGGGACTACACGATACGTCATTGTTGCTGTTAAATTTCTTGTAAAAATGTAAATAGTACAATGCCTTCGTGTGTTTTTAAACGATGTAAAAAAGGAAAAACGTGTCATTCCTTGCTTAACATCAGCGCGGCGGCGATGTCTCCTTATAATATTCACGCCATTTTTTAATGCAAGGATGTTAGCGTATGACCTGTCTATAGGTAATTTGTCGTTGCATACGAAGAAAAGACTTTTGTATACATCGAAAGCAAATACGGTTGGGATAGTAATTAAATCTGCGACTGACTTGTGGTTGTAAATGTAAAAAATACACAGTACTACGATCCTCGCTGTACCTGATCTGCTTGCCAAATAAGAGGTTCCAGTGAAACTGAGTGCATTGAATCTTAAAGCAACGTTTATTTAGCATACTGTTTCATCTGTGTTTTTCTACATTCTATTACATTATAATATTTTGCATATTATATTTTGCATATTTGCTCCCATTTTTAACCCTTTAGGGGGAAAATTTTGGAAAATCCTATCTTATCGGACGCCAACGTCATCCAAAAATTCACCCTCCAAGTATTTTTTTTTGAGAAGTCAAAATGATCTATAACATATTGATAACTTTTAGATCGTTGAAATTCTGCTCTCTAATTTAATTTCACTTATCTGGCCTCAGTTGTTTCAAAGTCGTGAGAATATCCTTGAAACTGTAATGCAAATGCTCCTAAAATAGCTGATTTCATACCATTACAGCTTAACCTGCCAAAGGATTATGTTCAAGCGAGCATGTCTAATTTTATGTGAAGCTAAAGTATGGGTCGGATTAGGGTCGCCAGATCGATTGGAAAAAAATCGGGATGCGTTGTATTGTCAACAAATTAGGACATCACAATGAGACTGCATAAAGTGAGTTAAAAATTTTTGATGCTTCGATTAAATAACAAAAGTTATTAATGGATGTAAAATTTGAAAGACGATTTACAAATAAATATCGAGCTAAATTAAAAAGAGCGTGAAAATATAAATCGTGATAGCCTTTGTTTTCATCAGGAAAACTCGGAACGGGACCTTTCACCACGAGGTCGAAGAACGGTTATGTCGAACTCCAACCGACTAAAAACCCGACGGTGTTCCACCTCGCCACCACGAGGTGGAGCCACGGGAACGCTTTCTCACACTTAATGGTTAAAATTTGACCCACCGTTCCCGTAGGATGTAGGTTCAAATTAGTTTCTCCAAATAAATAATAGGTATATGCGTTGTATTTCTACGCGTAAGGCATACACTACGCTTACTAAACATACATACATAAAAGTACACAATTTTATTTAAAAGACTCCGGCTTTCTTACAAAATTTACAATGATACAA
Source organism: Noctuana stator (assembly GCA_018231225.1). NCBI lineage: Eukaryota > Metazoa > Arthropoda > Insecta > Lepidoptera > Hesperiidae > Noctuana > Noctuana stator. Next base: position 9,887 of record DWQK01003049.1, on the reverse strand, counting down.
ACACATAAAAAGAGTGTTAATTCCGTTTAATCCTAGTTCATGGTCACCCTTGTAATGGCCAATGACCTGGGATATCTGCCCTGGGATGGTGAGCGGAATTTATTTTACGACTACCAACAATTTGTAAAATGTTCTCAAATGCGAGAGTGCTTGTTGGATCTTATCTGTCGGATGAATAAATATAACCTTCACCCGCTAGTGCCTTCGCGTAGGCTTCGCAGGTTGAAGTATGAATCCATTAAAATGTTCTTCTTCCAGTGTCTTAATGATGATTATCACTTAATTTGTATTAAACATACTCAACTGAAAATTGTATATAACGTCTCATGTAATAAATCTCATCAAATATCTTAATATGTCTCATCTTAACTAATGTATACTATGCTTAAAGGTTTCGTAATTGTTTTTTAATACAGATTTTTTTACAGTTTAACATAAATCTCTGCGACTTTACACGTTAGTGAGTTAATCACTCATATCTATGCGTCTTTGCGATAGACGGTATATACTATATAGCTTATGAAAAACTTCGTAATGGTCCGTAAATTTTCGGGCATTCTCGGAAAATATACGCCAGTTTAACCATTTATACTTGTAAACAAACTGAACTATTGATAAAATTGGATAAATACTAGAATAATATGGATTACAATATGCCGGCCACTTTCATCTAACTGTAAATTACAACAATTTAACGCTATAAAAGTAGTAATACTTTCATCCACTCTAACTACACATTACATTTTTGTTCCGGTAAAAAGTAATTAAATTTCTAAATTGTCCGTAAAAACTGCATGCACGGAAGCGTTAGGTGCCGGACACGTGTTTGCGAGAATGTAAAGAACATTTTTACTCCAAAAGTATTTTTAAGCACATTTTTATAATTAAATATACACTTCTCTCTCGCTCCTCGCACTTGGCTAATACGATTTTTTGCTGATACACAGAATAGCGAAATTAAAATTAACTCAGCACCATGTTTCTACGTGCTGACAAAAACAGTTGTTTTTTAATATTTTCAACATGTTGTATACCCTTAACAATTGAGCGTGATATAGAACTGAACTGGAACAGACATCTTGAGAAAGATCAAGCAGTATGCTCATAGAAACGTTACTCTACACTCTATAACATTGTTTTCCCTTTCTAACATTATGTATCATATATAATGGAGATTTTTCGAAGAGAAACAGTACATAAGTTGGTATTAGATTTTTAATTGTCATTCCTGCGTTATCCTTTTTTATTACTGCACTGCTGAAGACTAAAGTTTCATTCACACTATATAGAACCGTAGCGGTCCTTCATATTACACTTTTAACGTTAACCCCTGGCACGTACGTCTTTTTTACACCTTACGACCGTCCTGGAGCGGCATTCTGGTGGACTATGTCCTGGGGTTCTTTAAGAAAGGTATTAAAGGCATTCGCAGTAATTATGGGGTGGCCCTTTTACTTGTTTGTTAGACCTAATTTATGTTTGTTTTGTCGTGGAAACACTATAAAAAGTTTTAAACTGCAATTCACAGTAGTTTACTATTCAAAAAGTCCAACTTCTGTTTGAATTTTGGCACTAAAAATGAGTTAATATTTCAAACATAATTACTTATCTGTCACATCCAGTGCAGAACAATAGATCGTTGTTAAAATCCAATCCCCAGTGCACGAAGTGTTGAAAATTAAATTAGAATAAACATAATTAAACTGTGACCCACCATTCGCTTTGACTTTCAGAATTAGCGTTTTGGGGTCTTAAATGACCCTACAGCTAATATACGGATTTAAGGAGCACGATATTTTATTGCCTTTCCACGTAGGGATAATTTTCGCAATGAATACATTAGCGAAATCTTCCAGCTGCAACTTCTAGTACCTTTAGGACCGTTTAGTGTCGTACGTCGAATTTATTTGTATAATACATTGACTTTCTTTTATTTTACTTGATTTTCTTTGCTTTATTTTTGATATACTAATATCCATTGTTAAACTAGTTGATGGTAAATATTTGTTAACTTTAATAAGTAGTAAACTAACATGCTGATGTTAAGAGGTCACTGCAACCTATGAAGACCTACGTCCAACTTCAAATATAAGAAAGATTCTATAGTGATAAAAATAACTAAAAAAATCCTTATGTTAAGCTGACAGCGTCATGTCTACGGTGTGGCGTAGCTGCGTAGAGCTACCGTAGCTTCGAGGAGCGGGCGTAGTAGCGTAGCGTGGTAGACATCAAATTAACGCAATAATAATCATATGCGTAATTAAAATCATTACTTGTTTTCATTTCAATAAACAACTATTTGAATTAAGTAATTCTAAATACTTAAAGAGCATGAATTTAAGGCTTTGCAAATATAACTTTTTTGGGATTGGGTAGTTTTTAACCTGGTTAGTAATAGATACAAGCTGAACCACGCATATTTTCAAAGAAAACTTATTGCTCTTTTATTATCGAGCATGTATCAAGCTTCAGTATAACACCCCTAGTCAAAATACTAGGTACATAGATTAAATAGTATTTACGTAATAGGAACCGCAAATATTGAACTTGCACTTCACTACCTACATACTGTTGAGATTTGAATACAGTACTAAAACATAAACATGGCGCATTTTTTTAATCAAAAACATACTAATTAATAAATCTGAAATAAAGTAGGTATTCTTAAAAAATTGGGTTTTAAATCTCATAAAGCAAAGCTGACTCTATTACAGGTAACTGAACTAAGTTAGTTTTAAAATTGAAATTTGAAGTCCATTACTGCATCGTCGACGAACCCAATCAGAAATGTAGTCGACACGATCTCATTCGTCAGTTTTGCGCATGTTTAGTGGAATATATGCACAGATAACGTAGTGGCGCCTGGCAGTTGATGGCCAGCCTTCGTCGGCTACGGACGTATGACGCGTCTACGGAGTTCTGTACGAAGTTGTAGCAGTTCGGTGATAAAACTTTCATTGTGTGTTGTTAGAACTTTGCGTCTGTGATTTGCGTGTGTTGGATTTTACAGGTGAGTGATTTTTTTATAATTAAAAAATTACATTATTAGAAACTTTATTATTACTAGGTTATCATTAGGTTTTTTTTTCGAACTTATTTTTATTAATTTAAATAAAACATAATTTATATTTCTAAAAATTTTTATAACAATTAAAGGTTTTTTATGGTACTCAGCGGATGTTACGAGTACATGTATAACATAAACCGAATGATTTTCCGCGTTTCTTTATGTGTCTCATTCAGTGCATCGTAACTATTAAGCATATATTATCTTATTTCTTATTGTATTAGACATTACAATAAGATTTGAGCCCAGAAAGATACTTCTTTTACCTATATTTTGATAGCATTCCAATACAACGGTGATACTATCTATCTATGGTGATTTTCACCTGTTCCTTAACACCGTCAGATTTTTAAATCAAAAAATAATTTTTAGAAAATGCTTAATAAATGCGGCATCCACAACCATGCATGTGTAAGTTCATTTGTTCATAAAATATGAAGGTAATTGGATTTAAAAAAATCGCTATCTTTACATTTTCCACTCTTTGTAACAAAATATTTTCTTATAATATATCTTTTAAATGAATATGTTCGAGCTCCAAATATCTTATAAATCATTCTTTACAACCGTTGTAATTACATGTCGTAAATTTCCTTCTTAAAAGGACATTAAGTCTTCCACGACGTTGCTGCCAACATCAGGTCTTAGAGATTTGCGTAGAAATGAAGAAACTAAAGTTATTTCACCCGGCTGCTTCAAGGTTGATGGCAAATAGTTATGGAGATTTTTTAAAAGTCATGCGTTATTAGGAAGTTACCGCCACCAAACTTATTTGTAATGTAAAGAATTTAAAATAATTTTTAATAAGAGGAAATAAAGTTATTCTATACTCTTTATATTTGAACGATGTTAAAACTAGCATAGTTAGCGAACGGAGGCATCACCGCTGCTTTCATAACCCGACGTAAGGCAAGTCTTGTGGCAAATTCATGTGTTTCAGATGAACAGGTACCTTACCAGGTGAATTGTAGCAACAGAAGTAGGTTAAGGAATACAAACACACACACACTCACACCCATTGACACACACACACATCTGTACTTACTTCTAAGAACATTGCGTGTACGTTATTTCTAAGTAGTAAAAAAGCATCAAAGTACCATGTATCAACGGATTATAATTGGTATGATTTTCATTCCATTTTAATAATCTGAAATATAAAACCATTATCCTAAACTATGACATTTCCATAATAACATTAACATTACATATTATTTTAAAACATTATAAACAAGATATTATTAAAATAAGTATAATCAAGTGAAAGTTTATGACGCTTTGATGTTCACAAGTAAACAGTATTACTACAGAACTTCAAATATTATGTTTCCTTACACGTAAATAAGCGGAGAAGGAACCGAGAACATTCCTTTGAAGAGATTACTCACGACTGTAAGCAAGAGCTATTTATTTAATTAACAACGGTATATTGCAACGGATTCAGATTGCTGTTTCAAAGTGCATTTGTCCATAGCAATCTAACCTAACTGTGTTTATTACTCTGTTGTTGAGCAATGTGTACCTGAAATAGCTATATTTCTTAATTAAGAAGATAAACTTAAAACTCCTCTGACGTATTTCTGTAAGAAGTTATTAATAATTTAGTATGATACTAAATATGTTTTTTTATCAGTAATAATTTTGACTTTTTATCAGTAGTAGTAAATGTTTGGAGAAGTTGGAACAATGCACACACGGGGACGAATAGGCAGTAAAAGCTCAAGATAATTGTCTTAATTTTGATGTCGATGTACTTTCTACTCTTTAGTGCCTGTAACCATTTTTATGGCTTACTGCTCTGGACGGGTCTCTTCCTATAACTGGGAAAGGCTTAGGACATAACTCCACCATGCTGCTTCAATGCGGATTAGTAGCGATACGGCCTAAGTTTCAAGGATTATTATCTATAACAGCTTTAACAGCAACAATTATCGTTCCCGATCGACGACATAAAGGGTCTTCCGAAGCACGGAACCACGCATGATATACCACTAGCGGTCATCCTTCTAAGTACCCATCGAACGCACTCGAGGTTTAATTTGTGAGATCGCTTGTGATCTATAGTGAAGCTGTGCACACTTGAGTGCTGTTTTACGAGTTGAAAATTCGTGCGACAATTTCGAAAAGAGTAACATGAAACTAGCGTGGGTGAGAAAAACGTACCAATTGTTAGTGTAAGATCATAGCTCGTTATCCAGAATTTAATGGCTACATCCTGCGACAGTAAACTTGAAGTTGTAACAAACAGAAATCCCACATTAAAATTAACGACATATTTTTGTCAGTAATTGCCAATTAAGATTCTTCCTTATAAAGTTGACGAAATCTAATTAATGGAGTAACCTTTATTTGTAACTATTCTTTAAATGTGTAATATAAAATAAGAAAAAACTCCGCTAGGATTCGAACCAACGACTATGTTGCCTGTACAGAGACATCCTTTTCGAAAATGGGTCACTGTGGTGAAATCATGATGTCAATTTGAATTCTTTATTCAACAATAAACTAGGTAATTATAATTATAGATAGTAATTATGTCGTCACGGTAAGACGATTAAAGCTGCATTAACATTTTTTACTGTTTTTCTATAATGTATTCTTCTATAAATGAAGATTAAGGCTAAAATATTTTGTATCGTAATATTCGTGTTACAAAATTTGTAATTCAATAGTATGAGAAAAATAAAATATTAAATGAACGAATGTAACTTCGAAAATTGTCTTCCCAAACCTCGTGAAGAAACACAAACATTTTCTTAAAAAGGCTTGTAAATTAAGTGACATTTAGATTACAAAATTGGATAACATTTTTGCTTTAATCTTTTACTTGGCTGAATTATCGCATTTGAGTTTTGCGTCACTAGAAACCCGTTTCCAGACCAAAGTTCTCTATTTTAACAGCTCCTCCGGGAATCGAAGAACTTGAGCTCTTTATAGCTAAAGTTTTTGCAGTTTAGGCTATTTGTGGGTACCGGGGCCATTCGCCGTCGGTTATTTGAATTGCGGTAACCTATATGAATATAAAAATCGTTTTTAACTCATTTTAACTGTATTTTAATTGTTTTATTATGCCATAATGCGATTCGTATTTTATCATTAACGATTAACTTATTATTAAGATTCTTATGATTTTGTACATCGCGGCGCTTGAGTGCCGGATAATTTATTAACCAATCAGATGTCAGCGATGTTACTAATGGTTTAGCGTTAAAATATCCTCGGCTATACGCATCGATACGCCGCGACTTCTAGGTTTTTGCGTATAAAAATGTCAGGTTAATTTTGACGATCTCCAAATGCATTTGAAAAAAAAGAGATTAAAAAGAAAAATAGTTTAAATTGTGTCTTCATTGAAAATCAATGAATAAATTGTATTAAGGAAATGTGGAATAAAATAGCAAGAAACATTCTATAGCAAGTTCCATGCAATTAATATTCTCGTAGATACTCGTTCATGACTTCATTTGACAAAGCATTTAACCTTTTGACTGTGAGATGCCTTTACAGGATTAGAATTTTACTTAATGAGACAAATTTTGCTCAAGTGTTCATGATCTATTGAATTTCGAACGATTGTAAGCGGAAAATAACTTTATATTTGAAACTGGGTCACGATTTGTTAAAATCTCAGTATCTTGTTATCCAAAATCTTTAATCCTTGTCATATTCGGAACCTTATAATAATCTTCCTTAGCTCCTTACAATTTAATGCACTAAATGTGTTTTATCAAAATTAATCTTTAGTCAGTTATAGATTTAAAAAGCTAAAAAATACAATTTTATAGCCGAACTATAAATATATTATCATAATATAATTATTATTTCAAGTAGTTATTAAATTTTTTTACAAAAAGAACGAATTTAAAAAACGAATGTTACATAATAACAAAATGTAGCGACGCGTTCAAAATTCGAGACGGCGCGATGATAAGGTTTGTCCCAAAATAAATCTCATCTCACACTCCACGGTTGCATAAAATTCGTTGTATTCCCACTCATTAATCTCTGGCAATTGTGTCTAATTCCTACCCCCACTCCGAGTGTAATAAATCAGGCTGCTCCAAGTGTAAGTGTGTACCTCTGACCTCCCCGTCCCCCTATTGTTTGCTGTAACATTTGTTTAAAATACTCGTGTCACCCGCGCAAGATGTGAACGGGGCGGGCGAAAATTCATTTTTGTAAGAAAACCTGCGAGTTTCATTGCTGTACTAAACTTCGTGTTCGAGTTTGGACGTAAAATGAGAGTTCTGTTCAGGATAATTTTTGATTTATTACATACGCTTTTTAACATACTTATATGTCGCTTTTCTTGAGCGAATCTACCTACTGTAATTGTATTAATAGTTTCGTGATATTAAGGCTTGTTGCTTAGGAAAATTACTGCTCTTATAACTAAATTAACATAAACTTATATTGGAGTCTACACACTGTAGTACTACGAGTACTAATCTAACATAACCCTGTATCAATTGTGTTTTGTAACAAAAGACCCAAGGTCTTAAAGAAAGATCTTAAAGGTCCCAAAGGACCCAAAGGTCTTAAAGACCCAATACTCCGTCCTGTGGTATAATAGAACACTGGTGACATGAACTCGCTATATTAGCAAATTAATTTTTTGAGAGAAGTAACTGCGATAAATAAAATTAATTATTAATTTGATAAATGAATATGTTTTTGGCCAGTGATGGAAACAGATGTTTTTTTTAATATTATTTTTATTATTGGTATGAACTTAATCAGAACTTTTGTTATTCTATATTGTGGAATGTTTTTTAATAAATCATCCTTAACATGAACTACTTTTAAAGAATCAAAATATTATGTTAGCAGGCGAAACATTTCAAACTTTTTAAATACATACAGAATTAATCATCCAATTTGTTGGAATATAAACTTACTTAAGTATATATCAGGTACTTGATACAGAGAGTATAAACAGAACTAAAAATCTGATAAAAGTCAATTTAGTTGAGTCTTATTTTCAAAGAACTTTTTGAGTGTGGGTACCTCCTTCATAACAAAATTAAGCCCGCATCACGACAGCCTGACCTTCCGGAGAGGTAATTTGAAAACACAGAATTTAATTACTTTATTGTTGTATTTTTAATAGCTAATTAGGTTACACGGACTGAAGTATGTCGTAGAAAAGTTAAACATTTTTTTATTCATCACAAGTTAAGGTAAGATTTCTATACACTGGATGAACGTTAAATAAAATGATGTATCGGCTTTAGTTGCCCTTTTGGCTAAGGTACGAGTAGCTTAGGAGAGAAAATTGGACGGAAAAATTCTCTGGGCATACCTCTAATATAAAATGTATAAAAAAACAAATCATGAACTAAGTATGCAGTATATTTTAGCCCGATAGTGAGCTCACGTGACAGACAACAGTATGAAATGTGAAATATTTAGTCTTAATTAAATAAGCTAATAGATAAGGGTGGAAGTGGCTATTATGAGAAGTTTCTGTACCGTGTATGTGTAATGTGTGTATTGAATATGTTTTGCTTCTTTCACGTAAAATAATTTCATATAAATTTCCTTATTTTATTTATTCATTGACTTGAAAATATCTTCTGAAGTTTTTAGGTTGCTAAGGCTTCGAGTAATAAGACTCGCCTTCGTGAATTATTTGACACCTCATCAAAATTTAAATTATCTCCATCAAAATAATGTCTGCAAATTGCTTTGACCTGATCTGAATGATAAAGATAGGATATTATTATGTAATAAATACGGATAGATTTTAGTTAAAGTTGTTTTTGATCCACACAATTTTAGATTTAACATCCTTAAGAACATCAAAAACACGTGTTGTATTTAATTATTATTCATTCATTAATTTTAATTCATTGGCTGCACGAATGTAAGGATCATTTGCATGTAATTATGTAGTTATTTACTTTACCCTTTTGAACAATTGGTAGTTTTTTATTATATTACTAGCGTATCTGGCAACGTCTAGAAAACTTCTAGAAACGTCTAGAAACTATGATCCTATCACAGCGCCGCCGACTATTTCAAAATGTGAATCTAAACCATCAAGGCATCCTCGACAAAACGTAAAGAATTTCATCAAAATCAGTTCAGCCGTTTAGGGGGAGTTCGGTGACAATCACAGCTACAGAAGAACTATTACATAGAAAGTTAATTTTACATAGATAATCAATATGTTTGTTCGTAATACTCTTTAAGTCTATAAATACCCTTTAAATGATTCCCTTAATATTTCACAAACGTTTTTCCAAGACAGCGTCAGTATACTGTCACAGCTGGGACACAATGAACGGCCAGCCAAGCCTAGCCCTTTATTTTAATTAAGCTGCCTTCGTAACACGATATAATGAAAGTCGTAAACAAACAAACAATGTTTGCATAGCAGTTTGTATGTAAATACTCCAGAACAAAGCAGCAAACGGCCTACAAATTAACACATTGAGTAGCGAGTTCTCGAAACAAAGACGGAAAAATAACGAAAAAATATGTAGGTACCTACCTTCATACGAGTACGGTGTTTTACGTGAATAAAATATGAATAAAGCTCGAGGAAATACACGCTAATTGAGAACTCTGGTCATTAAAACTGAATATTTTTTTGGAATGCGAGACCAGTAATTATTTATTGACTACGGAATACAGGCTTTTCACTTGTTCCTTTTTTGCGTTGTGACTCCACAAATAAGCGTGAAGTACCTTTGGGGCTAAGCGCTAATATTGTTAATGTAAAAGTTTGTTACAAAAAAACCCTTCACACTCACAGCCTCACACTAAGATTCCCTGTGTCGTGGGTGCCATGGACACATACAAAGACAATTACATG
>DWQK01003048.1:0-12108 GCA_018231225.1 Noctuana stator | reverse complement strand
AAATCATATTCAGTGCTTAATAAATTTTATTACTACTTAGCACAACTAGACATAAATCAATGAATTATCAAAACAAACAACGTCTAAAAAGGGTTGTAAATAGGAGATTTAACATTTATTGTTCGTTTTAGTATCCATAACTCGTACGGTTAGACGGAACAATACTAATCAAGGAAATATTTACGAGGCAAGGCTTTTAAATCAGAAATCAGTCGTGCGAGTGCTACCCACATAAGGAGCGTAGACACTGTTCGAACAAGAAAAGAGATAAAATTATAATTGAAAAGTTGAATAAGTACTAAGTACTTTTTTTTTAATTGATTGAAAAAAAATTACGCCTCAACCTCAGATCCCTACACTAGGATTCTCACTGTCGTGGGTGCCATGGAAACTTACAATTACAATTAATTGCAAAAAAAATATTTAGCGCCTAAAATGAGTTCAGTTAATATTATATTATGATAAAGCGTCCAAATTAAGACAAGATTCTGTTTATTATAACAGTCCTGAATAATGTTACTAAGAGTCAACAAAACAAAATTCATAAACATAAATTCAATTGCTTGTGATGGATTTATGTTAAATTTTATCAATCATCAAAATTATTAAAAAAAGAAACAAAGAAAAGATCTTTTTTTTTAATAGTTTATTTCTTCGACTATAATTTAGAGTTCGAATCTATAATTTACTTTGTTCTGTATTAAAAGAAAAATTATGAAATAAATAATCTGCCATAATCGATTTCAATAATCGAATGAGGGATCCAATCCGATCCGAGTCTAAATCCGAGTCATTGTATAGTCTTCTTTACGCATTTTTACGGAGCGTGTCGATGGAACAAATCATTACCTTTTATTAGCTGAGCCCCTCCCCTTGTGAGAAAATTAGTTCATTTGCGTATCTACTTGGAAAATCACTAGTCATTGAGTTTCTCCCCACAATTGATGAAGGCCTAGAGCATACTCCATGACGCTGCTCCAATGCAGATTGGGTTAGTGGCCAACCCGTGTCTGATGTTGTCAAACCGCCCAAAGGGCCTCCGACTAGGTTTAACGACTGTTATCTATCGATAACAACTGGGACCGACGGCTTAACGTGCCCTCCGATGCACGGAAGCGCACATGAAATTTGCCTCTAGCGGTAACCCATCCGAGTACCGGCCGCGACCGACGTTGGGCCGCCGCCCATATTATTAAAATTAATTTCTATCAGCTAGTAGTAGCCAGTAGGGTACCCAAACAATCCCTAGCACCTGTAGACACCCATGTATTGTTCAACGGCGTAGGCATTACACGTAAGTATACTTAGTCTCACAGCGGTATTACACTGGTGGTATCTCTTAGCGACCCCGAGGCAGTCCCGAGCCTGCCGCGTTACTCGCACCGTGATCACCGGAGGCGCTAGTGTGCCGTTGCTCGCCGCTCTTGATCTGAAACAAGGATGCATCATTAGCTTTCTATTATCTTTTAACTAGTACAACCTACATTAGTAGCCCTATCACGAATAATAAAGAATTACGTTAAGTAATCGAGTTACGTACGTAACATCACTTTAGACTTTATCCATGCGATTTATAGTTCCTGATACGCCCACGGAGCGCTGTTCAAATTCCCATACAAAATTTAACTGTTACTACTCGATGACGGATTTGTGAAATGTTCGTGATAGGGCTACAGAACATATCGATTGCAATTCAACAACGTAGCGAAAATTTTATGTTTATTGATGTTTTTCTTCATCAGCATTGTAAGTTAACGTTTTTATGATATTTCCTGTAATAGTTATTTTCAATTAAACGTAATGAAGTGGAACATATTTTTAATCAAAAATGGTAAAAAGGTAACTGACATGTAAAATATTTTCCTTTAATCAATTCATTTTTCTAGCCGAGACATCTTGAACAATAAACTTAATTAAACATTCAGCATTTCATAATAACTTCACTTAAAATATTTACTAATGATTATAATTAAGTTTCAGTAAGTACACCTTCCGTAACAATTAAAATGACTTAGTCAATAAATCTTTTAAATTAAACTACAAAAGAACATATATCATAGTGATTAAAACGGAAGGCGGCACCACAAAGAGTCCTGTAATGAAATTAACGACGCCGCCAACAAATTACTCTAAACGTTAAACTAATTTGAATGTGTAAAAATAAAAGAGACAGAAAACAAATGCTTTATTTTAATAGTAATAATAGTACGGAGATATTTTTCTAAAAACACTGATAGATACGTGTTTCTATCCTCGATCGGTAGTAAGATGGATAGATGGATCGATGGAACGATATACATTTCCGTGCTATAAAGATTAAGTTAAATTATTTAATACTTAATCTCATGATAATCATAAAGTTACTCCGATTTGATAGTTATAATAATGATGGTAATCATTAAACACACCTACAAAAAAGCGTAACAACTTACAAACAACTTAGATATATTATATTTCAGTAATTGTAGTCAAAATTTCTCATGGTAACCGAAAAATTAGGAAGTATAAAATTTACCTTTAAAACAACTACGAAAAACATGGTATTAACTTAACCTAATTACCCTTTATCGTAATATTTTTTTATACTAAGAGTATATTATTATTATATTATATTTCCTAAACGCTCTTCCCGTAAATAAACTCAAATGAGTTAATGTGTAGTAGGTACATTGGAATTTCTCCAACAACAGAAAAAGAGTAATATTTCATCCCTGCTCTATTACTTTACCAACACACTGTAAGAGTACCATGACAAATGGTTTTGGAGCTAATTTGTCGAGGTTGTTATATCACCATAACAGCAGGATACTGCTACAGAATATCATAAGTGAAGGCATACATTTTATATACTCTACATTAAAAGGTAAGCACCGCGCTGTACTTTAAGCTGATGAAGAATTTTGATAAATTTTTGGTTAAAGTACATAAAAACGCAACACAAAATCACTTATATTTATATCAATTACCAGCAATTATTTAGGCACATTTGGTATAATTTAAACTGGATAAAATATTTGTATAGATGGTAAGCATTAACATATCTAAGTGTATTATAGTGTGTTAGTGTAGTTCATATTATATAAAAATACATAATATGACGATGGATAATATAAAATAATATTTAATAAAATGTAAGTACAAATTGTATTAAAAATATATCAAAATAAATTAAATAAAACTGTAACGGTAACTCTGTAACATTTCTCTTTTATAATCTATACTAATATATAAAGCTGAAGAGTTTGTTCGTTTGTTTGTTTGAACGCGCTAATCTCTGGAACTACAAGTAGGATTTGAAAAATTCTCTTTGTACATGATAGCTACATTCATAAGGAAGGTTATAGGCTATCAAACATTACGTTACTATTCTTAACGCGGGTGAAACCGCGTGGCAAAGCTAGTAATAAAATAATATTTGGTCTATGTATATTTCGGGAAAAACTAGTAAAAATAAAATATACTGAAGAAATTTTAGTCTTTCGCTTCTGTATTGTACTGGAATAACGTCTTTAACAACTAGATCCCAAGCAGAAGTAATCTACACTGACTGCATTCACTAGATAGAAATGGAGATAAAATTATTTCTGAGCTACATGCTCACGTCTAGTCCACATAAATGCATGTGAATTTATCTTTTTGAAGTGGTAGCGGCGCGCCACCTACAGTAATATGAGCGCGCGCCTTACATGAAAAACGCCTCAACAACGAATAACAATTATACTACGTCAAATACCTGCGTCATCGTGAGACTGGCCAATCAGATGACGTATCCTCAAACGCGCAATAGGTTGATTCTAAAATATCTGCATAAATACAATGACCCGAAGTTAACAACTGAACCGCGGTTCCCAGGCAGTGACATCGCCTGGCGGAGATCTCCCCTTTTCCTCCACAATCTTATTAGAAAAGTTATTTAAAACAACTAAAATATAATTCGTTAGAAATATAACTATGGTTCATGTTTAAATGAATCGCTTAAATTAGTTAAATGTCCACATTAGTCCACTAAGGTTTGCGTGATGGTTTCATCGTTGATAGTTTGCACCTGTAGAGTTTCGTGTAGAGTTAAGAATTAGTAGAGTTGATCTTTTTATGGTAACGAGAAAACCTTCATAAATATACTGATACTACTTGCCCGACTTCGGCCTTTTTGCTAATCTAACGGCGGTCGTTGATTCCCCGATAGTTCAGACTTACCAAAACCCAGAGCTGCTCTCTGATCGCTGGTACAGGCCTCCACAAATTAAATTTTTCGTTACTGTTTTGCTTCAACTAATAATTTTTCTTAAAATAATTAATGTATAAAGTGAATCCGATCTTTGTGCCTATGGCCATGTTTTGTTTCCTTTGAGAGCATGATGTTTATTAAAATCCTAGGCAAGTGGTAACATAGAGCAAGATATGTCATGCATTATTCAAAACACTCCTGTGTTATGTGCAATCTTTGGACATGTTACATGGTTAATATTACTAAGCCCCAGTAAAGTAAATACGCAATAAAATCATGTTATTCCATTTTTGTAGTCCATTGTAAGTTCAAATTGTTTACCTGAATGTTTAGTGACATTCGAGAACGTATTTCAATAAAATGTAATAGATACAATATAATTAAGAAACTATACAGTTTTATTATTCACTTGTTACACAATGATTAGAATCACAGAAAACTGCGCTAACACTTTCTCTTCCTTACAAGTATTTGGTTTAAAATCAGATCATATTGAAATTCTACTCGAGTTCATTGTGTTCACTGCTGATCTAAGCTACTCTCGGATTTTTATTATGCATCTAGTGTAATCAAAACAATTACAACTGTCGCTAGTCAAACTGGAATACTTATAAGACAAACATTCGACTGCTTCGTTGAGACGTCAGTATGAAACCGGTGTGATTTACAGGAGTTTCCAAAGCGTGCCTCCTAATGCACTGATATAAGTCATTCAGGAATTCCACATTACGCAGTGCCTATCACTCCCATGATATCCAGGTTTTCTTCTGTAACGAAACTAATTAATTATTTTTACTCCCACAACATACTTTCTAGGTATTCTTAATTCTTTATAAAGCTGGTGAATGTTGTCCACATTCTTGTCGTCTGGAATAGAAGGAATGGAATCGTGATCTTATCACTCAATATTCTATTTGTAAAGGTTCCTTTATAGTGTTTGATTAGACATTTTTCTTAAAGAAAAGAAGTATTAAGCTTGCGCTGGATAACAGGCCTGCATGAAGGCATCCAAAAACAGCAGAAAGTATTGCAATCCTATCTGAGATTGTAGATTAATTGCCTGATCAGTCCTGCCTGAGTCTATAGAAGCTTATTCGCTAAAATTGAGAAATTAGTGTAATTAGCGAAATAGGGAGTGGCTTATCATTTCAGTGGGGTGATCTATTGTCATCGACGCAATAGTATCCGCATAGACGAGTAGGTAAGTGTAAAATAAGCAACATTATAGACGGTCAAAGACGCATTGACGGAAACATTCTGGTTACATAACTTGTATATATAGTACTGTACTCATTAAAGTCCATTTCAAATTGTACAGTCACGAATACAATTTGTTGTCACTACGGAACACTCTATAAAACAAATGGCGTATTAAAATAAAACATTTCGAAACTGCTTACGTCATTTTATTAATACAAAAGAAACTAAACACAGACTCGCAATAGAAGGAAGGATGGGATGTTGTGCAATAGAAATCTACCGCAGCAAAAGTGTAGAAAAAATTACATACCTACTAAATTTATCAATGCTTAGAAATAAAAACTCATCAGATCAATAGATCTATTCATAAAATTTTGATATACTTAAGTAGATTTACGTCATCACTCATTATCATCATAACATCATTTACTCCAGAAGGGCCTTAGTCCACCGATGTACAAGTAAGTGTCCAGGACTTAGTAGAAAAAAAAAATGTATACTCCATTCCAATGCAATGTCAACTTTTATGCGTTATGGCTTCAGCAGCAAAAAAAATCAAACTAACTATCAAACTAACAATACATGACACAAATAAAAATATTAATTTTATATAACTTATTAATGTATAAATGGACAAATGAAACAAAACCAAAAATTGTAAATTGTAAATTATTGCAAGAAGTAAAGGGCTTTTTTATTTTTATTATTTATTTATACATTGCTTTTATTATTTTTAAGGCGCTTTAAATTTCTAGATTTCCTTCTATATCATTAAAACTCTGTATCATGGTTTTACTAAAGAATTGTTTTTTTTTTATTAGAAACCAAAACCAACCTCATTATTTTATATAAATTACAATTCTATCTCTGTGACTATAATAATGTACGTACCAAAAAATTGTCGTAATATTATCTGTATTATGACTCTTTGTTGGTCAACAAATAATAGATAATTTATCTAAAGTGAGTCTATCAGTCACAGTCATTACATTCTACGATTGAAACGTCTCCCACAATGTACCAATATCGATACAATCTCACCCCAATCAAAACATTTAACCCAATCATTAAATATTCCAAAATTCCAAATATGTCTCGCTCCGACAAGCATGTGAATGTGGCTCGGGTGCCGAGATTCTATGGTACAGTGGGCAGGCGCTATTTTATAACTGATTTATCAACCAAAAACATCTTTTAAGTTCATAGTAAAACACTACTTAATACATTTTTTTTTTGTGTAGGATACGGAGATCGTATGGTGATTACCTTTGAATAATTTTAGGGTATACTCTAGTTTCATGTACCTACCTACTTATATATCTATAATATTTTTTAGCAGTTACAGGTGTTTTCCTGTGAGAAAGTCCTATACGGGCTTAAAGATGTATAAGTTTTTTGGTTTTCGTGTTTTCGTCGAGTTGATAATTTATGTAATGTAATTTTTTTTATTAAAGAAAAGGAAATACTTACAAAAGTATTAGACTGTAAATCCAAATTAGCTTTTACACGGTAATGATTAACTGACGTACTTAGTAGTTAGTGATGCACCCAATGTTAATGTAGTTATCGAATACATCTAGAATAATAAGAGATATTTACAGCTCAAAAAGTATAATCGTTCTTTGTTATCTTATCAATGTCAGTCCATCCACTCCGGTCGGCCACTTTTTACGTTAAATGGTGTGTAAATCTTAGTAGAAATAAAAAGTGACGCGTGTCGATCCTTTACTTATCTCAAATTTTGCATCTTGCCGAAGCGCCTCATGTAATCCTTAAGTTTAAGCTTAAAAGGTTAAAAATTGAATGACTTACATACAGCTGTGCTTTGTTATAAGGAAGTGACGATGTTTAAACTGATAAACTTTGGCGACGTTTTTAAGGGCTTAATAGGTTGCGGTGACTGGACAATACTGGATCGATAGTAAGGCGATAAGTTTTTTTGGGATACGTATTAGGTTACTTAATTTTTATTAATTATGTTATACTGCTAAACATGGTATTCTAAGATTCGTTATTTAATAGGGTACATTAAGGAAAAGCGCCTGGTGCAAAACTTCTAGCCATAACATTCAGATACAATTACTTTATCGACATGTCGTAATAAAGATAAGGTGTTGTGTCTCTGGTCTCTGGTACTCTTCAGTATACCAAATATGTTATACCAGAGCATCTCCGCTATTAGGTACCTATAGTTTATTGATTTGCGCACAAACACATACGTAACTAGATAGAGCGGTTAGGAACTTTTTACAAGCAGATTCAGTTCTAGATTTAGGACAATAGGACAGTACAGGACAGAAGCTAAATAGTAGAAAGAACTTTTTTTATTTCATTTTATTGGAGATTTATTTTGTGAATGGTCGGCGCGTCTTATTTGTCATGTTACTTTTAGCAAGGTATCACTAAATTAAAGTAGTCAATTAAACAGGGACATCATCATAAAGCCATGGTGACATCTTGCCACCTGCTGTGCGGGTCTGTGCAGATGAGCCTTCTCTATGCATTTTCGTGGGGGTCTATATAATTCAGTTTTTTGTTTAAAAACTGTCAATAGGTTATGTTGTTACCTTAATGTCATGGTTAGAAAAGGTAGAGATACAAGATAGTAATGGAAGAGTAATAAAACTAATTTCATTGTGGTTTCAGTGCTTAATTAATTAATTTATTTAAACTTTATTATACCAACTTAAAAAAAATTAACAAAAGGTGGACTTAATGCTAAAAGCATTCTCTACCAGCCAACCTTTGGGCTAAGCAGAAAGGCGTAGGCGGTATAAGTAAAGAGGAAGGAGGGAATAGATATAAGTATTGAAAATAAAATATTGCGAGTATAACAAATAATTAATCTGAAATTTTTAGAGAGTATTATAACTAAATACTATTATGTACTATTTATTAGCACGTGTTATATATTATGTTACTGTGCTATGAGTTTGGAGTAAAATATGTAAGACATCTAAGAGCAAGGGCAGCATTGACAGCTGTCAGTTATACCTATATAGCAGTAAAAAAATTGTTGATATCGACAGATAACAGTCAAACCTAGTCGGAGGCCATTTGGGCGGTTTGACGACATCCGACACGGGTTGGCCACTAACCCGTATCTCCACCAATCTGCATTGGAGCAGCGTGGTGGAGTATGTTCCAGGCCTTCCCCGGTTGTGGGGAAAGACCCGTGCCCAGCAGTGGGACATAAAAAAGGGTTGAAGGCATAATGGTATATAATTTAAAGTGGTTTAAATAATACTCCATTCAATTTCTACCATATCTGACCACCCGCAGTTATACCCTTTGTTATTACTCTGTGACGTCGTAACATTTCAGTTAGCACACAGAATTTTATTTTTTGTTAAATCCATTAGTAACCTCGTCGGTGGCCATTTTAACTCCGGTTTTTTAAGTATAATTTTTAATTTTTACTATTTATGATTTAATTTAATTTTAAGATTTATTATCTCTTTTATATTATAACATGGTATTAATCATGGGTTTATTATGATATCGCATGTGCATGCGTTGTTCCTTATGACAGATCTTTTCTTCATCGCCATCACTAATAATGTCTACATTCTACATGCAACATGATTGTATCAGCTTTACGCCTTTGAAATATATATAGCAAAACATTTTTAAGCGTCAAGCAATAACTTGAAGCTAACAAGAGTTCAGGAACCTGTAAGACTTCATCCCAAATAGAACTAATCTAACCTAAATAGGATTAAGCTGTGTTACTTTCTTGAACTTAAAAGGCATCATGCAAGACATAATTAAACAAATTAAGCTCTTTAAACTTTTGACAAATTTATCGATGGACACAGGTACAATCGTCTTGAGAGAGTTGTAACTTTCCTTGACCACGGGGGGCGCTACCGTCGCCGCGTCGGTTCTATGTTAGAACAGCAGGTAGTATTTTATTAGCGATCTCGGTCGATGTAATTTAGTTATACGGTTATTTGCCGGTTATTTATTGGTGCCCTAGAACTATTAGAGGTAAAACGGTGACCCAATCGACTTTTAATCTGATCTAACTGAGGTGATCGGAATGAACTTAATTTACTTTTTTATCAAGAGGAAAAGGGGTAGAGGAAAATTCCAATATTTAAACTAAAAGTATAGACAAATCTTGGTATCCTTATTTTACAGTAAAGTAAATAAAGGATACATATAATATGTACTATTTACCTAAATATAATTATAATCCATGATAGATTGAATATTGGGAATGGTCATAAGCGATTTGTTAGCTCAAGAAAATACATATCAATTCCTTCCGGTAAGAGTTAGCATTGCCAAATACGCTGTGTACGCTAATTTTAGCTTATGAATTTCTATGGATCGCGCAATCTACGTTTCTACACAAGATTCAAGGGACTTACTTCAGGACTATACTGTAATGAATCTTCAATAGCGTCAACTATTACAGTCCAAGTTCGACTTATCTTCTCATAAAGGGTGTAACAAAACGTTTATGGTGTCAGAGTAACCCCATTTACACCGCACTAGCCATATTTCCTGCGTGTTCACGATTTATACATTTGTTATCCAACATTATAATCGAATTACACTGTCGCTCAGTATTGGAAACGTATGGACATGTCCTGCTCTAACTTTTGATAATTCTATTCACGGTGTATGAAATTGTACCTAAAATTGAAAGTTTAGACTTAGAAGCTAACCTATATTATAATCGAATTACTGTGTTGTTCAGTGTTGGAGGCGTATGTACACGTCTTCTACGGTTATACAGGTAACTTTTCATAATTCTATTCACGGTTTGCGAAATTGTGCCTAAAATTGTATGTTTAGACTTGGTGAACGTTCTACTGCAAAATACACGTCAAATTGAATGAATGATTGTATAAACTTATCCATATAATCCAATCTCCCCTTGGAACCTTACCGCAGGGGAGGTGAGTGTGGTGACTGTTGTGATCCGATGGTCCAATTATGTGATTATTTATGTGTTACCAGCACTTTATTGACTTCTGCACTGGTCACATTAAACCACCAATTTAAAAGACCCCAGGATTTAGCCAATTTGATTGCGCTTAGCTTTTACAACCACAACAACAACAACAAAAATCCTCTTTATTGTACACCGATATTAAATAATAATAACAGTAAGAACTTTTAAATATTTTTACATAAAGCGGACTTATCGTTAAAATTAAATGTAAGAACAGATTTAGGGGTTATTAGAGGTTAGAGTTAGTTTGAGAATTCGCCAACAAAGAGCACAATAAGAATCGGTAGGTATTTATGACTCCATTTAATTTTTTTTTTCTTTAAGTTAACAAAATAATGACTAGATCGTTTATGAAAATTTTATGAAATTACAATTTGGTAGGGTTA
Source organism: Noctuana stator (assembly GCA_018231225.1). Classification (NCBI taxonomy): domain Eukaryota; kingdom Metazoa; phylum Arthropoda; class Insecta; order Lepidoptera; family Hesperiidae; genus Noctuana; species Noctuana stator. The sequence continues at coordinate 1,328 of DWQK01003048.1, read as the reverse complement.
TTATTTACGTTACCTACGAGTATTAGAATTTCATTTGATCCGTACGAGTATAATGTAGTCATAACAGGAGAGCTCTGATTACATTGGTCGTGCGGCAAAATCAATGGTGTTTGCCAACAGATGTGGTGACAGGTTATCTGGTCGCTCCATTGTGACCCAATATTGCCTTTATGCGAACCGCAAATGTGCGTATAATTAATTTAACTGTTGTACGTGTGGTTAGCGCTTTTGTTGAATAAGCATTTTTATTGCGATGCAGGGTGCTTATATGTAACATACTGTTTGATGAAACATGACAATATGTGGTTAAATATAACTTGATACTACGTTAAATTCTCAAAAGGCATGTAAAGTTCAGCAACCCGGATATCCTATGACCTTAATCCTCATGTTTCAGAACTGAAGGAGACTGCTGGGCAGCAGAGGGACTGGCCTAAGGTTTAAAGGTATATTTATAAAATATACTAGCTGGTGCCCGCGACTTCGTCCGCGCAGGATTAGTATTTCGAGCAATCCACATAATATCTTTAATAAATTGTAGCCTATTTGTTTTTCTGATCTATAAGCTATATTATTGTAAAGTTTCATTAAAATTCATTCAGTAATTTTTACGTGAAAGAGTAACAAACATCCCTCCATCCATACTTACAAACTTTCGCGTTTATAATATTAGTAGGATTATATTTTATCAAACAAAGAAATGATTATCAGGGTCAACAAACCATCACTTGGCATCAGCGACTCGCACAGTTCACAGACTAACTCTTCCGCGCAAATGCCTTCTGATTGACAACTCTCAAAATGCCAAGATTAGCTTGAAAGGTGCCACGCGACCAAATTAACTTTGTGTAATCCCAATCATTGATAGTTACCCTTATCTAAGAGCTGCATTCGTTTTTATAATAGTTAATTCGGATTAGATAATGTCCCACGGGTGGTCGGGGCTGCACCCCACTGAGTGCCGACAGGTTGAAAAGACCCTGTTTGTATCTGAAAGTTATTGCGAGGGGATGTTTATTGCACTCGAATTGGGTTGCTAGTTAAATGATGGAAGCGTTTAGCTGTTTACAATTTTATGATACACTCTAACTTATTCTGCTTTTTGATTTGGTTAATTCTTCTGTTTTTAAGTAGAAAAGTGAAAAAAAATTTCAATGTGGATGTGCAGCCTATTGAGTATGTCGAAATTCAAAGAAGAGAAAGAATCTTATAATCTTATACATTAATATATATATGATTACTAGTTGACCAGGCGAACTTCGTACCGCCTAAGACCCAGTAAATGTTGTGTTAACTTATTAGCTTCATGGTTCGATGGATGTCTTGAT
>DWQK01003047.1:0-12110 GCA_018231225.1 Noctuana stator | reverse complement strand
GTAGTCCTACCTACCGGCTGTAATAGTGAATCTAAATCATTCAGGGATCCACAGAAACACACCAAATTCACACAAAAAATTACAAACAACATTTATTTTCCCATAATTTTTAATGAAATAAAATAAAGTTTATTGTTGTTTAATATGGATGTAATGTCTAAAATATGTATATCAGTAAATGAATTTAAGATATTAAAATAATTTTTCCCCTATATTTGATACTTTTATACTGATATCTCTACGGTTCTACAGATTTCGATGAATTTTTTGTTGGTCTCTGCCGCTAATACAATTCTTTCTTCTGAGTACCATTCACCAGAATGTTATCACAATATACAACCACAACATGCAACTGTGGATGCCACACTTTCGGTTTCCAACTTATTCCTAAGTTACTATCGCTTCTGTGTCGAAACTTTGTAGCTGCAGCTGACGATCTTTGCACTTTGTCACAAACGACGTAATCGCAAAAGGACATTAGATTAGAGTCAACTCTGTAACTTCGTCCAAGTTCTGCCGTTCCATGCCGCGGCTGAATGAGAATCATTCATAGTCAGGTTATAAAGTAGGTTCTTCTTTCATTTTCATAAAGTTTTGCGGCATTAAAGTGTCGGCACTTGAGGCAGTGCTTCCAGCGATTTGGCCGCGAGCCAGATGTTATAATATTACCAGAGCCTGAGTTAAAGTAGGATAACAATACTTGTAAAGTTGGGTGGATAGTTTTGAGAAAGTATATATGTATATATATTTGTTGGTAACACGGTCATTTAAAAGATTGTTTACAAGATGCAGTGTAACACTGTTTAAACCTTACCATACAAATGCATAGAAACATGCAATAAATTTGTATGGTGATATTCTTTTAATAGATATATATATATAAAATAATAGGGATAGAGGGGCAATGTCATGGATAATTATAATTGACATTCTACAAAATTTTATAATCATTATTATATTACACACACAAATAAAAATTGATATCATTTTGTCAGATTTTTTCAGAGTCCTTACATGTAAATACTTCAATATTTAACATTTAAAACTATCCAGACCATATTTATAATATGGTTAGCCTAGCAATATTCTTTCGTTCCTTCTTATCGAGTTTTAATAAACGCCGTAATGATTTAATACTGGATTGTTGTCTTACTGGTTTGTATAACCAGTCTTGGAAATGTCCCTTAATATTCCACCTAAACATGAAGTGCTGATCCGTTTTCCCCTTACAGATTTGAGTGTTATTTATTCTGGTTCACAGAAAAGTTGACTTAAGCTTGCGAGAAGTTCGTAATATTCGCATTAATTTATGTAAATATACAAACTATTTATACGAAATAGATAGTTCAAACTCAAGACAAGTTATTTGTTATTCTTTGTTCCTTCAGTTTTGGCAAAATAACTCTAGCCAGCTCCGCAGCCTTAACCTTTCCAATAAAGAAACATATGCGCATACATACATAGGAATACCTACCCAACACGCGGCTACACTATTTGCGTCATATATTGTGTTCTATTATAGAGTCAATTTCTTTCAGGAAGGAAAATTGTATGGAGTAACTCTCTAGCTTTCGTACTTAAGAGACATGTTTAACCAATTTCGAGTGAGCTATTTTGTAAGATTGTAAGTTTTTATAATTAAGTATGTCCAAAAGGAAACACACTGGTAAAAACGCACGTTCAATTCACGAAGGTTTCCCATTTCTTTAAGTTAAATCAACGATATATACAATTTGTACATATATATTATATAAGTGTATATTTTATGCATTTATCGTATCTGTCCGTCCAACCCGATTTTATTGACGGCGAAATGTCCCGATCCGACGATAACACATGACAGTACGAAACTATGAAACTAGTTGGCGCGATAATTTCGTTTTATGTGACGTTATTATAAGGTGTTACAAGTATATAATATTATAGTAGAGTGTTATAAGTATATTATTATACTGTTATAATAAAGGATGAAAAAGATTATATATGGCCGCAAAAGTCTATTTTTAAACTTTATGTACGTACTTCTCAAACAAACTCCTACATCCATCACCTTCGACATGAGCTCGTAATCAATCTATGTACCAAAAGAAACATGACTTATTTTTGGTAACAGTTGCTCGAAATTCGACCACGAGTTCAATGAGTGTAACACGATCAAACAAGTAAACTTTATTTGCTGTACTAGTGATTACTTTAGGAGTAAAGGAACCTATATTAATACTAAATTATAAAATGTGGTTTAAGCCCTATGGTTCATCTGTGATTTTAAGTGAGGCCGATTATATAAAGTTAACTGATATATATGTTAAAATTCGTACTATCAATTGTTAGTAAATATAAGTAGTTATTATTCTGCATACTTAAATACATAGAATTTTGTTTAAATACTAGATAAGTATAAATTACAAAGTATGTCAGGACTTATTTTGTGTCTGATTTGCGCTAAACGTGTTTAATATCAAATTATAATTAACGATAAAGAAAATCAGTATGTACCTATATGTAATTTAATCTTGCCTCAATGTTTAAATTTAGATACTGCTTATAGTGATTCTGGCCTGTCTCAAATAAATAAAATAGAAAGTATTAAAATACAACATAAATACACAAAAAAGGTTAAACAATTAAAGGTAATTTAAAATCTGAGATTTAAAGAAATTAACGATGAAAAGTCTTTAAAAAGTTTCTGTTAACGATATCTTCGCCAAATAAACCAAAACAAAAAATCTTGACAGCAATAGTATTAACTTTCAAAAACTAATTGAAAGAGGGAAAATAACCAGCTATCCAGGAAGAGTAATATTGGAGCAACAGTCTTGAGGCGATCGAGCTGTAAATTATCTTCAGTAAAAGACAATTAAGATTGGAAGCTGTATAACGTTTCAATTATTTAGTGATTGGAAATACTAGTGAATTTAAAACAGTAAGTGTACTATTACAGCAATCATTGAATCTTAGTAAGTAGCTTAAAACTCGCTACATAATATAAGTCAACATTTACAAGTTATCAACGGAAATTTTGATAGGTATTATGTTTGAAATATTTCGCCAATATTTTTGTAAAATTTCAGAACTGCAATTTATTTTTATTAAATCTCATTCTATTTAATGACATTTTGATATATAAAAAATCTATTTATCAAAATGTCATTAAATAGAATTTCCCATTGAATATAATCTTTAAAATGACTTGCCTGAAAAGTATGTAGTTATGTACGAATACTATTTTATATATTGTTATTTGTGGTATTAAAACTATAAATAGTTGCCAAATTGGGCTATGAAAATTACGATATCCGAATTAAACTTTAAAAGTGTTATTAGATTGTGCGGGTTTTAATTTTTAAATGCATGCTGTAATAAAAGCGGTATTTTAGATATTGTCATTAAAATTTGCATGCAATATCTAATAGTTTGCGCATTTAAATCATGTTCATGACTTGGAATGTTAGTGCTGCAATTAACTACGTAGATACGAAGAAATTCTATGGATACCTACAAGGAAACACTTACTCGTTTAAAACCTAGGTGTTTCTAAATCTAGTATGCTAGTTTAACAAAAGTTATAAAAGTCTCTCGTAACTTTGACACGTTTTTTACAATTAACAATTAACAATCCATTACTATACCAATGCTCAGGCACGGGTGTCCTCTCAAATATGGGGAGGAGGATTTATGCCATACCCTACCATGTTGAAGTGTGGGCAGGTAGAAAGAGCAAGTGATAATAATTAATTTATATTACTCACATTCGCATGGCGTATCACCACTTGGAACGGTACCACATGTTATGACTGTTAGTAAATTATTCTAAAACTAAAGAAAGCGCAATTCAAAGAAATTGGATACTAAAACACTAAAACATGTATTAAATTATTGTTTTACAATTTGTTCATCAATCAACAAAACGTTATGCAGTTGAAATTTAAATTTCGAATAGCATTTTTATTTTATTTTTACGTTCCAATAACCCTTTTACTGTCTGGAAAAATATATAACAGAAAAAGTTTTGCTGAAATTGCAATTAGGGCTCGTGTTTTGTTCGTTTCGTGAACATTTGCATAATGGAATCGCTTTTGCATCACATCCGAACGTACACGAACACTTTTCTCATTTTGCTTATTCTATTCATACTGTCAGTCAACTTTATTAACTTATCATAAATGTTTTTATTCTGTACGAAAACAGACTACATACCTACTCTTAATTTTAAGTCGTGATCTGAATTTACTTTACTACGCAATATATTAAAACGTAAAATATATCTATAATTTACGAATAACTCTAATGATTTGCGTAGCCCATTAATAAAACTTAACTTTTCCATTACATTTTGAACTGGATGTTTTTCACGTGCTGGTCGTTCATTTTTAAATAACCACAATACCAACCATTTTTCGTTTGCATATTTAATTTTATAGTTTCAGAGAAGCGATAATTTGTGGCGACGCTCTCGGCAGTCCAAAATTTACATAGCAACCGCAGTGTCCGTGTCAATATTGTTACACAATTAATGTGAAAAAAGGTATCCATAATTGGCTATATCACACTTACATCTGTGCAGTAACTAATGCTCATTTAAAATTTATTTTGAAACACAGTTTGTTGGCTATGATTGGTCCAACAATTCTTCATTTGATGTACAAGGTTCAATATTAATGAAACTGTTATGTGATAAGACTAAGCTACGAGTATATTTCACCACGGTGGCGTTGCAGGTTGGTGTAATACCTTTCGAAAACTTTATAAAGATCTCTCAGCCCTGCACACACAGGCTTCGTCACATTTACTCTTACTGTCAACGAATGCATCGTATAAAATACATCAAAATCGTTTTATATAAAAACCACCTCCGTTTAAAGTCTCTTAATAAAAATATACGGAACGAAGGAATTGATTTCTTTGATACTGAAATTTACGACTTAAGAATTTCTTACTCGTGAATAAAATTATAAGATTATGTAATAAAATATTTCCGAAGAACCTCAAAGTTTTCGGTAGTCATTACAGAAATGTAAAGGTCAAATTAATTAGTTTTCAACAAAATTTGGCTCGGCTTTAAAAATGGGTGCCTTAATCTTTTTGTGGTTTACTTTTATTTAAATAATTAGCAAATAAGGATCATAAGCTAATAGGTACATTTAGTACTAGTGGTGATACTACCGTTACATAAATCATACTAGAATCTAATATTTTTAAAGATAAATATTGCTTGCTACTTCAGGAGTTCTTCATATCATATTGGATGAATTTCACTTCAGGCGTTAATATTATATTTAGTTAATTTAATCACTCATCTGAAAACCTTCCAATGGTTTTGTTATGTAAATAAATAATTTCCAATTCATATCTTTAGATTTCATTTAAGATATACCCTATATCTCGACAAAGAGTTTCAGTAACGATTTAAGTTATCGCGTCTCCAACTTATGTTAAGATTCTTGCGAAGTTTGTAATTTATCTGTAGAATATTCATTTCTAACTAATTCTAACATTTTAAAAACTTGCAAAGTATTTCTGGTGTTATTAAAATAATTATATGCAGTTGTTGATACCTTTTATTTATTTACAGAATACATAATTTTACTATATTTCACAAATAAATATGACTAACCTCTAAATAATATATTATTACCAAAATAATTCACCATTAAGGCTTAAAATTCTTGTGGACTGATCAATGAGATAACATGCTCTGAATGTTATTGTATGCAAAACAAACCTTAAGAAAGAATTGTAACAACATAATCATTTAAATATTAGAATACTTTTGTGCTTTAACCTTGATGTATAAGGTGTAAAATGTTAAACATAAGAAACGTTAACAATAATTTTCCAATCTATTTTACAGTATCTCATCCGTTTCTATTAATAAAATTTTAATATCTTCGAACCCGCCCGATCTCGTCTTAGTCTTTTCACAATTGGTTGCTAATTAGCAAACAGTTCCTAACTGATTTTTAAGTGCTGCAAGTGCATTCTGTTGAACGCGCACGCTGTTTTCTAGTAAAGCGACACTGCGACGTAAGTCCGCTTCAGCTGCCCGAGCACGCGTATATTCCAGCACGTCTGGGGCTATGTACGCTTCCCTGACCCGCTGCACTGCGCTTAACTGCTGCGTTAAGCTATCCACTTGCTTCTCTATCACTTCTCTTTCCTTATCCAGTTCTACAGTTTGCTTCTGTTTAATCTTGATTGTTTCCAAGATATTGGACAAATAAGCGTTTTGCTCCATCATTGCTTTCTTGTGTATAGTCAAATTTAAATTTGCATCTCCAGTCATTTTCTTCAATTCGCCCAATTGCTGTAACTTCCTGACTATTATCTCTAAGCATTCCTTATTCTCGATTTTTAATTTGTCAAAGTCAACGGCTCTTAAACTCTCGCTTAGTTCTGCTTTAACTTTGATCTGACCTTTGAACTTGCTGTGCTGAGAATTTAGTGTGCTTGTACGGAGTCTCAATTTGCCGATCTGGCTGTCTGTTATCTTCATCCATTCAGACATGTATCTGTAAATAAGAAGATAATATAGTAAATGATATAAAAACAATTAAACACAATAAACGGTATTAAATTTTTTTCCTTCTATCTAGAAAATGTTATAGCTATAGATTTATCAGTAGATAATTATTGTAAAATATAAAAAATAAAATAGTACATAAAGCATACCTATTTATAAATCAAAATACATAAGGATTTTAAATTTATAATTATGATAAATAAAGAAGAAAATTTCTTTACGATCGAAATCGCACACAATACTAACATTATAAAGCAATTAGAGATTACCTGATCCAGATTTCAGCCGGTATCCTCTGAGCAATTTTATCCCACCCCTCAACTAGTACAACATGATTGAACATCACTCCTGCTTTTTCGACATCTGCTACCCGGACACTTATTTCCTCTAACTGGGCTTTTAATAAAGCATGTTTTTTAGCTGCCTTACTTCTCGCTCTCTCGAGATTATTTATTAGGATTTCCATTTCTGTTGACACTAGCTCTGACCTTTCGAGTACGTTTATTCTAGGTCCTGTGCCAAAAATTACTGTACCACTTACTTTGGCGGAAGACTCAACTCTTTTGGTCGACACTTTAGATGGACTGGTCAGCATTCTTGACGGACTAATCATAGAGTCAAAATTAAATCTGGATGTTTGAGATTTGACGAAGCTCCCAATATTTAAAGAAGTTGAACTTTGCAGTTTTGTTGCGTATTCCAAAGCTTGCTGCAGACCATGCATTAACGCAGGGTCCAGTCTTAAAATTGTTTTTTCAAATATTTCATTCTCCAAAGAGAGAACTTTTATTTGTTGTTTTAGGTTGTTCACTTGCCTAATAAGTTCTGCATCGGACAGTTCTTCAACTTCGCTTACAAATTGACTCACAGAATGCGAGTGCTGGCTTATACTGCTTCTGTGAGCATGAGTGTGCGATTGGGACATGATTTTCTAATATATAGCACTAGAAATACGTTGTATATGCTCGAAAAATTATTTGACAATGCTACAAAACTACTATGTCACTGACAGCAAAATATGATCGATCATTACTTTGTATTCTACGGTCAAAGAATACAGTTGAAATTTGTGTACACAATTTTTTGACGTAGTAATGTCGTAACTAATAGACCGTTTCTATAGCAACATAGGATTGTCATAGTTACATGTTGCAGATCTATATCTACTATCAAACTATCAAAAAGGGGGTAGGTAACAGTGTTTTATTGCTGAACAACTTCTGTTAAATAATTTTTCTTATGCTATGTAATACTTTTTGTTTTCTTTAATCAAACATAGTGTTGATTTAAGCGCAATTGGGATAAAAACACACTTCACTGGAGATTTTGTGACCCTATAGGGCTTTCCTACATATTGTTTTTATTATTATTCTCTTTCTATACGCGTTATTACGCATATCCAATTTTCGTAAAGGTTAACGTTTCTGTATGGAATCCAGCCTCTTGTTAGTTGTGAGAAGTTCCAGGAATAGTAGCAACGATTGAAACTTGTTCTCGCCCCGCAACGAAACTAAACTTGTTAGAAGGTTCTTGTACAGTTTGTATAATATCTAAGTACTTCATTAGTGTTAGGATTTGAGGTTGTGTTGAGAACTTTGTAAAGCGCTCATAGTTATTTGATCTTGCTTCTATCAATGGATTAACTAAAGCGAGTCGATTGTTGATAAGAATTAACAACACGACCAAATTTTAAGCGATACAATTACGTCTACATATATACGTTATGTTCAATTGAACTTTATTATTGACATTTTAATAAATTTAACTCCCTAATTTTTAATTAGCTAGTTAAAGACCATTAACTGGCCGTGCTGCATACGGTCCTTTCTAGATGTGTATGGTACTCTGTCAACGTATCTTATATAAAGTAATAAAAACTCTATAGAACTTCAAAAAATTATTTAGTCTCTATCTGTCTCCACCAATCCGCACTGGAGCAGCGTGGTGGAGTATGCTCAGTTTCAGGTCTCTACGATCAGTGGTTTAGGCTATGCGTTCATCTGTCAGTCAGCCAGTCATTCAGGACAAAGGATTTTATATGTACCTATAGATATATTGCATTTCCATACCCAATACACCTTCAATACACCTGTGTCTGTAATGTCCATTTCATTAACTCAGGCATATAACATCATAAATGGTTTACTCATACTCAATAGATCATGAATACCTATCTATGTAGATTGTAGGTAGTATGTAGATGTCAACACATTCAGTCTACTCGAGAACCATGTTGTATGCTAAGTGATAGACTTGTCGCCCTGTATCAATAGAATCGGTAATGATATGCAAAGCGACATGAACGGAATATTGATACAAATTGTTACTGCAAGGTGTTATAGAGGATGTTACTTAGGAAAATGAACACTCTAATTTTTTAGTAATCGACTTCAAAACAACTTAAATTGTCAATTTTATAGTTGTGTATTAAGTATTAATGTATTCGGTAATGAATTCAGGTTTCCAAGCAAAAAAAAAAAATTAATTAGGTATTTACATAGGTGTACTTGTATGTATGTTTGTATGTATTTCTGTATGACCGCTCATTTTTCCAAGTTTTAACTTAATGAAAATGTATCGGCTAGGTTATCGTGTTTTGTGAAAATTACCCCAGGTAATTCCGACAAAAAGATGAGAGCCTAGTATGTTGTCTTTTCATTACAAATAAGGCCTAAGTAAATATATTCTGGATAAGCTCGCTTTTGCCAAGTACTTTCGTAAGTAATATGAGCTTGTTATCGCTACAATCCTTTATAAATAGGATTGTTAGTAAAAGAACATGTTTTATTTTTATTACTTTCATTTACTGACTTTTTACACAGCTACTTTTTAAGATTCGATATTCAAACCGACATAACATGGTAAACATTACACCACAAGGGTAATTACCCTTATAACCTGGAATATCATGCACTGTTTTGTGTCCCATCAATACACACGAAATCTTGGGATGGAGTTAGATAATAACAGATAATTCTTAAAGCGTTTAAATCTATTTATCTCAAATTCTCTATAATGTTGTCAGGAGTAAGGCTGTCATTTGCATAGAACTCGCATCAATCGTATGCCACAACAGGGAAAAACTGGCCCTCCCTTTCTTAATAAATCATTTTATATCTTCTAAAGAATGACTAATGAAGACGGAAAGTATCCCAAAGAATGGAAATAAAAGATTAAAGTAACAATCTGCCTGAATAGGAATTTACGCTCCGCGTTCGAGAATTTATCACGCTTTAAAGATGGTATTTTACAAGATTTTATTTTTATTGACAATTTTTTGCTTTGTTTTTCTTTCTGAATTGTTGGTATACTTATCACAGTTTTTTCATTTAAATAATTTATTCCCATAGTATCTGTACTTTCGGAGCGGTTTACATCGTTATCGAAATGTAACTAAAAAGACATTTTTTTAAAAGAGAACGCTGAAGTGAAAAACTAAAGTTTGAAAAACTAAAGATGGACTACAAACCTACACACTTAATTCTAATAAGAATAAAATGTACTAAAAATTACATAAAAATAGTTGTAAAACAAATTGTAGATTCAGAATCTTGTGATACATAACGTAATATGTGAGGTTTTGTGCAAAAAATGCTTTTTGTTTTATTTGTTGAAAAAATCTCTGAGCGCTGCGAAGTATTAGACAATTTTAATGTATTTATTAAATTTATTGCAGGTAATTGAAAGAGAACAAGCAACATACCTACAGAGATCTTCTTTTTCGGCATTTCAAATCGTTTTTGACAACAAAGACAAAGTGTATTTATATAATATCAACTCAACATTTTCTTTGTGTTAAAACTGAGATTGAAATAATATTAAAAGTAATTTTACGCGAATCCATTTACTCTCCAGGATAACATTCTTTGCAAAATAGTAAGGGGTTAAATAAACTATTGACTTATTCAAATATAATTATCTGCCTTTATACGAATAACCTCAAAGCCAGAGCAAAGTTAGCGGAAGATCCTGTGGCCGTAGGCATGAGAGGGTTAATTAGCACCAAAGCTGGTAACATATTTCTGTCTTAGTTATTACGGGAGCAAGTCTGTTAAAAATTATAGAAGAATAGAAGTAAATTTTTTAATAAACTCTCTAAAAAATTTTCGCATTTGGGGTGCTTTTTTAATGAATAAAACCCTTTCGACACGAAACTGTCGTTGTCGGTGTCTTCTCGTAGTTGGTGTCATCTCGTGTCGTTAAATGAAAAAACACTCATTTTCGATTCCATGTCGTTTATCAATCTTATTTTTGCCCTATTTTACGTGTTACGTGGCTACGGATTTACATTATACGTTCTATAGTGCAGAAAGGAGCGCTACGAATTTCGTAGATACGAGTACTGCGTAGCGTGTAGTTATAGTATCATTTCGTATGGGACTTTAGAGTCCAGAATCTAACATTGATGTGTAACAATTGGCATTGTGTATACACTGTACCTGCATTATACGTATCTACACTACTGACTAGGACCAAGTAGTAGTAGTAGTAGTTCGTAGTAGTAGTTAGTAGTAGTCGTTAGTAGTCGTTTAATAATATTCAGTCCAGATAAAGGAGTCCTCCAGGTTTGGAAAGTTTTTCGCCACTAGTATTTCAGCAACAATTAAAAATATAAATAAATACAATATTTAAATAAAAAAATATATATCCTAGCACTCAGAGCGGCAACAAACACATTATTTAAATGTCTGCCCTACTGGAAATCAAACCAATTAGATGATCCAGAAAGATGTAGTTGACGACTAAACTTTAAATTGCCACGATTTTTTTATACCAACACGATATACAAACTACGTCAATTTCAAAACATTATTATATTAGGAAAAAGCGTATGTAGATTCAACGAATAAGAAACAATATTACTATTTTTATAAATACAACATACCTAACTTATTTTAATTAAAAGTATACAAGCAAACAGCGTGGTTCGACCTCAGAATCAGAGTAAACTGTAGCGGAAGCTGGAATCGTGACCTCAGGCGTAGGGGAGTTAATTAAGTATAACGGTAAGGTTTCTATTAGATACAATGCAAAAGTTTATCTGATGTCGATTTCAGCAATTATTCTTATTTTCTCCATTAAAGAGAGAGATTAAAGAGATATTGTGTAACATATGTACCTAATTAGGCAAAGCAAGACTTTATTAATGGACATGTCTATTTTTACATACAATACAAATTTAATATTCTTTATAATCCCATAGCCATTTAGTAGCCCATATAAATGTTTACTTAAATGTATATGTTACAGTATTCAGTTCATTTAAACATTTCTTAATAAATAGAGAGAAATATTGTTGAAGCAAGAATTTTGGGAGTAAAATTGTGTAAACATTAAAATCAGTTTATGACAAAATTAAGGTAAAATGGTTATCGCTAGAAGCAAACAATTTATGCAACATTGTGCTAAATTAGGCAACACAGAGGCGTAGCTGGCGGCTACGTGCAACTGCTGAAAGGACGCGGAAACTACGTTATGACTGGCCTAATTAGACAATTAAGCGTTTGCTTTTAATTTCACTGACAGTTCAGCTGAAATTAGATTTATCAGATTTATACTTTTATACTAATAATATAAAGCTGAACAGTTT